>JAMAJE010000133.1:0-88133 GCA_023629255.1 Pichia sp. PB3310
AAACCTTCTTCACCTAATTCCCTACCATTACCACTCATTTTGAAACCACCAAATGGCATTCTGAAATCAGCTGCAAAAGTATAATTGACAAAAACTTGTCCACTTTGAACTTTTCTAACGTAATTTTGAGATCTAACAATATCTCTAGTGAATAAGTATGCTGCTAAACCATAATCAGAATCATTACTTAATTTAATTGCTTCTTCATCACTTGTAAATTTAGAGACAGTAACAACTGGACCAAAAATTTCTTCTCTGACAACAGTCATACTTTGGTTACAATCTGCAATAATTGTAGGTTCAATAAAATATCCTTTTTTGTTGGTAGTTGCTGGAACTTTACCTCCAGAGATAATTTTAGCACCTTCTTTTTTAGCAGTTTCAATATAACCTAGGATTTTTTCTTGTTGTGCTTTACAAACAGTTGGACCAACATTAACACCAGGAATGAATTGTTCGCCTTGAACATAAGCTTCTTCAACATGATCTTTGTACATTGTTAAAAATTTATCATAAATACTTTCTTGAACATAAATTCTAGAAGAAGCAGTACAAATTTCTCCTTTATTAAAAAAGATACCGAATGCAGCCCATTTAACAGCTTGTTCTAAATCTGCATCTTCATAAATAACAAGTGGTGATTTACCACCACATTCTAAAGTACAATATTTTAAATTTGATCTTGCTGCACTTTCTTGAATTAATTTACCAACAGCAGTAGAACCAGTGAAAGAGATTTTTTGAACCTTTTTATGTTCACTCAATGCAACACCAGCAATTGAACCTAAACCACATGTAACGTTGATAACACCAGCTGGTAATTCTGCTTCTTGGAAAATCTTACACATCATTAAAGCACTCAATGGAGTTAATTCAGAAGTTTTCACAACTAAAGTGTTACCAGCCGCTAAACATGGAGCAACCTTCCATGCAAAAGTACTCATTGGGAAATTCCATGCAATAACAGCAGCACAAACACCGAATGGTTCATAAACAGTATATGTAAATTTTGAAATTTCCGTTTCAATTGTTTTACCATCTTGCGCAGAAATCGCTTTACCTGCATAATATTTGAAAACATCAGCTGAATGCGAAACATCAAAAATTGCGTTGGTATCCTTGGGTTTACCTGATTCAATTGATTCTAAATCAGCTAAATGTGATGAATATTTAATAATTAAATCAGCAATTTTATATAAATATTCAGATTTACTTTTACCTGAAATTGTTGACCATTTATTAAAAAAAGCATCTTCTGCAGCATCGACTGCTTTATTGATATCATCAGCACTTGCTAAATGAACTGAGCAAATTGTTTCACCATTACCTGGATTTTCAACTTCTATGGTCTTACCATCACTTGAAGGAACGAATTCGCTGTTAATAAATAAACCTGTTGGCTGTTGGTGTTTGTTTCCATTTGGGATACTAATTTCAACTTCGGTTGTCATAATTGTTTTTCTTTTATTTAATTGTTATTTTTTGTTAATAAATATGAGTATTTAAAAGAATTGAAGATATATAAACATAAAAAGGAATAGATCATTTGAAAATATATGGATATCCCCAGCCTTTTATAACTTTATGTCACACAATTAATTAGCGCTTATCAATTTGTTTACTTGCCCAAACTGGAAGGTCCTGGCGGACTGATTTTCTACTGTATTATGTATTATTAATATAATTGGCTTCGACAATATTATTAATAAAGCATGGTTAACCTTCTTGGATGACTATAAAATGCTACTTGTTTATGATTTTGGATACCCTTTTATAGATATTTGATTGATAAAACAAACCCAACTAGAAAGAATACAAATAGTATCAAGCCTACAATAATTCCATAATCTTTGTACATCAGATTGAAATTTGCGGATACTTTCTTTATTTTTTGCTTTAATACAGCATCACATATTTTCTTGGAAACATTTTGAACTCTTCTATTTTTATTATTATTAACTTTTTGCTTTTGTAATGTTACATATTTGTAATTTGAAGTCACTTGACTGAGTTGTTTAACTAATGTTTCAAAACTTGCTTTAAGTTCAATCATGAAATTATTAATTTTATCCATTTCACAAGAATCTTCCAAAAATGAGCAAGACATAACAACTTGCAAATTCGAAGTATTGCTGGAATTCCAGCTTAAATATATTTTATTTTCAATTTTCAATCTGTTTGCAAAGGAAAAATCAGGAAATTTTACAACTTGAGAAACTAAACAAAAGTTATTCAAATCATAATGCTCAATAGCTTTTTTCACGATGCAAGTTGTTTTATTCAATTTTGACAAATCTTTGGTGATTGCCTTGCTATGTTGATGCAATTTTTTGCTTCTTACAAATTGAGAAATAGGAATGATATTCCAGTTTTTGTTTGTCATGAGTATTACATCTAGTGCATCATTAGCAAATAAAAGATTAAAAACTACACCCAATGGAGCATTTATGTTAACATGAATCATCTCAATATCCGATAGCCTTTTGCAATAATTATTTGATGTTTTATGATGATATATTGGTCCTTCAAATTCAAAGCTATAAAATAAGTCTTCATTATTCTGGGGAATAGTAATGGCTATATTTTTCTCATTGTTATGAAAGTTACTCTTATTTTTGGATAGTGTTTTAGTAATATTGTGCATATTTATGTTACTACTAATTAATACATTGATTCCAATCTGAGTTTGATAATGTTCCAGACCACTAAAATCCGACAATGCTCCCAATGCTACGTCTGCTGAATTTAAACTACTACCGCTGATATTGAAATCGCTGATATTGAAATCCCTGTTGGTGACTTTAAGTTTTCTAATACTATTTTGCCACACATCGATAATCAGCTCATAATCACAGTCTTTTAAAAAAAGTGTAGTAAAAACAAGTTTATTGTTTAAGTTACTAAATTCAATAATGTTTAAAAAACCACAAAACTTCATCCTCTGAATTTGCAAGATGTCTATTAACGGAATTGTAAAAAAGGTGCTCAACCCTGGTAAGCTTGAAGAGAAGGAAAGATGGTGGTCACTTAAATACAGTCTACCCTGAATCAAAAAGTCTTTCTGGAAAGCACTGCTTAGATCTTTAATGAGCTTTTCATTTGATGATATATGAGAAAACAATTTGCTAAATGCAGCTAGTTTCTTTTGATTGGGTTGCTTACAATGGACACGGTCTAATTCAGATTCTTGCCTTTTGGGATTCATTTTCTATATGAATGCAGTTATGATTTCTGTATTCCAATTGACTTTTTCTTTAAGCAAGTATGTACTTGAAAAAAAAGTATGTTAACTTGCTGCTTCACTAAATTATTGGCAACCTTGCTATCAAGGCTGTTTATCTAGTACGTAGGAGACTTATATCTGCTTGTCCTAAATGAAGAATTGCTTCCACAGTGTCGTCATAGTAAATACCTACAATGAATTTCGTCTTCCATACTTGGAAAAGACGCATGTTTTAATATTACAGATTGTGACAATAATTCCGATCGCTTAAAATGAACTATATAAAAAAGTTATAAATAGCATAAAAGTGATTGTAAATAATGCCAAAGTTAAATACTTTTTAGCAACTGTTATGATATGAAAGTGAAAGTCCTCATTCTCTTAAAATATTGCTTCTTTAATATATTATAGGTCTCAAGATGCAATTTCTACGGCAAAGTAAGTGATAATTTCATACTAGTGCTTGTGATCTCACGCGGAGAGCTTCCACAAGCAGAAGAAGAGCTAGATTTCAGACTGCCTGCAATTTAAGGGAATTGACGCATTTTTTAAAGCGACAATAGTTATGCATAAAAAGGGCGGAATAACTAGTGTAAATTCAGAAGTAAGCATTTTATTGTATAGTAGTCTAGAAGAGGAAGAAGACAAAGATTTGTTCCGCCTGGTTCAAAATCGCTAATATTGAAAGCTTCTTCTCACCCTAGGAAAAAAATAAAAATGATGTGCTAAAAATTATCAAAAATGTGGCTTATATTTGAAACTATTATTAGAAACAGACGTTTTATCTTGCTCAATGCGTCAAAGAGCAGCGGAAAAAAAGTTAAATTTATTCTCCGTGTTATGAAAATTGGGGGTACATGAAATAAACAATATTTTGCTTGATTCAAGCATATTTATAGATTTTGATGGTACTCAGTTTGAAATCTTAAGATGTTGAAGATATGAATCTAAGAATAACACTACTAAATTGAATATCTTTGCTTTCATTTTTCCCCTTCGCTTTCCACTTTCATTACCTTTGCTTTCCACTTTCATTACCTTTGCTTTACTTTTGTTTTACTTCTCCTTTACTTTTGTTTTACTTCTACTTTTGTTTTACTTCTACTTTTATTTTACATTCACTTATTTTTTAATTCCTACTTTTTGCCAAAAGAATACCTGATTCACTGTTCCTTAAGTTTTGCTCAATATGAATGTTAATAGCGGGATCGTAAGTTCAAAGCCCCTGTCCATTGTAATTGGAATCTGTTTTGTTGCATTTGCAATAATTCACTTTGTTTTAATGTGTTGGAAGAGAACCTGGATGATGTTGTGGCTGATAATCGGGTGTATATTAGAAATTACAGGTTATTTTAGCAATAGTGCAGGTTATGGAGCCCAATCTGTGCAAGTTATTATTGCACCAATTTTTTTGGCAGCAAGTGTTTATATTTCGTTTGGTAACCTTTTGAAAAAGATGAACATGACAGAACTTTTACCGCTTCCTGCTGCTCTTCAATCTACTTTCTTTATCGCTGGAGATATTGTTTCTTTTGGGCTTCAAATTGCCGGTGTTGTTTTACAAGTGATTCAAGATAAGAAGAAAGCTATTGGCACTGGCTTAATTATTACCGGTTTTGTTGTACAGATAATTTCCTTTTTTTGCTTTTTAACAATTGTTATCAAAACTCACAGAAAATTAAAAAAGAACGTGTCCACTGCTGACGATGAAGGCTTTTATACTTGGAGCACATACATTAAAGTGTTATATATTATAATTGTTCTATTTTTCATCAGAAATATTTTTAGATTGGTAGAAAATTCGATTGGTTGGGGAGGATATCTCTATAAGCACGCTGCATTTGTTTATATCTTTGATGCTTTACCAATGATTGTTGTTGCAATGGTTCTCTGTGTCGTACATCCCGGATTTGTCTATAAAAACATTAAGCAGGCAGAAGTCTATCCACTGTAATTCACAATGTTTTATAATATTATATACGCGTATCCCAATAACAATATGCAATATATTTTTATAGTTTCAAAAGCAAATTATTAGTTAAATAATGTTAGGTTTTCCAATTGCCTAAATTTTTAATTAATTACTTAAACTTTAGCAGGTTTTCATTGAATACAATTTTGGATTAAATTTCTTACCCAGGGTATATTTGTTTATAAACTATAAATAAATTTGCATTGAACCAAAGCTAAATTGCAATAATTATTTTTAAAACACTTTCATGATTTTGCATGATTTATTGTGTTAGATTTTAATGTTTTCTGTAAAAATAAAAACGACATGGCATTTGAGTGTTTTTAAAATTTTTGTAGATTTAACGGTACCTGCAATGCCGGAATATGTAAATAAATTGCCTGTCGCTCAACAAATCACAGCAAATTCGGATTACGAACTGAGCTGGCACAAAGACGGTCATTCTAAAATAAGTTCCTAAATGTTTTTTAAATTCACCCAAATTGCCATCTTCTTTTGATGGCGCAGCAACTAATGTTTGAAAGTCATCAAAAAAATAGAGCTGGTAATTTGGCACACTATTTTTGAATGGAAGGATTCTTGATAAAATCGGAACTGCAGTATAAGTAACTCAATTCAACATCTGTTATTTCAGAAATTTTACTTAAATTATCACATAATAATTAATTTGTTGTTGCAAGTTTTGCTGCAATTATATTTAAGACAGCATTTGAGTGGAATAATAACAGTCATAAATTTTGTAAATCAGTATCTTTTGATAACATCAAATAACATAGGATAGCAAAATTTTGAAAATATAAATCTGATTCAGTTCCCCAATTATAAAGTTTTGCCATACATAATGGTAAGTCAAAGATTTGTTGTACCAATTGTAGTGCTGAGAAATGAAAATTTTGAGTGTTTGAATTTAACAAATTTATGATTGAATCAAAACCAAATATAAAATTAGTTTCCTTAACTCTTTTGTGATTGGCGTACGATTGTCTGGATATGACTTAGAATCTGTT
The DNA here is from genome assembly GCA_023629255.1 of Pichia sp. PB3310. Lineage (NCBI taxonomy): Eukaryota > Fungi > Ascomycota > Pichiomycetes > Pichiales > Pichiaceae > Pichia > Pichia sp. PB3310. Next base: position 6,203 of record JAMAJE010000133.1, read on the forward strand.
TTAAGAAAATATGGTAAAGCTTCAGCAAAAGCATTTAAATATGAAAAATTATTCAATTATGGTAAACATTCTCCAGGTTAAGGGACCAGCCACTGTTAATTCTAATTTTGAGTTACAAATGATTTTGAAAGGATTGAACAATTATTAAATTCAAAACTAGTTCATTATATTGAATCAATAACGGAAAATTTATTAAATAGTAGCTTAGTTGGTTGATGTGCTATATCTAGTATTAATAATAATGATTTGCATGCATGTTTAAGCCCAACAATTGTTCCCTCCATTTTACGTGAAAAATTACAGGTTAATGGGACCGTAATTAGTAAATGTTCGTTATTAGAAGCATTGCATAAAAATTATAGACTTGTTCAAGATTGTACATCTATATTTTCAGTTGGCTGTAATTTTATTATGGTTTGCAGTAATTTTGAAAGTCGGCAAACAGGTAATTTTAGCATTGAAAGTAGTGATTAAAGAGCAAATTATTGATCATACAACGGCAAGTGTAGCAATTAATCTTATCAAAAAATTAAATCAATTTTTACCCTAGATAAACTAATTAAAATACATTATTAAAGGAAAAATTTTTTTCTAATAATGATTTGTCTTTAGAATCACTCAGTTAATTATGAACTTAATTTGCAAAACGGGTACTATTATTCAATATTTAACTTTGATTTACAATTATCATTATCATTCTCATTATAATTTGCTTTCTTACGGAATCAGACAATATTTTTAAAGTTTATTTTTTAACCACATTTAGTTAGTTAGAAATGATTTGGAAATGTCAGTTTTCATAAATTCGGTAGCATTTATTGTATAGTGGAAGAAATTAACGTTAACTTTTTATTAGGATGGATATTTATTCAGCCTTGATTTCCAGTTCAGACCCTCTCTATTCATTTATACGTACTCGTTTTATTGTTAATTTATTACATCTTGCCGCAGCGTTATTATTAGAGCCAACAGTAGATGTGAATGATTAATGTCCCTAAATAAATATAACAAAGCCTAAATATCAAATCTTACCAAAAAAACAAAAGGTATAATATACTATTACAAAGATGTACGATCTACTAAACCCTCATATGTTTCCCCAACATACATCTGAAATGCGTCAATTGCAGAACGATAAGTTTGAATATTTTCGATCCCTAATTTTCGTATGAAACGATCAAAGAGCTCAATTAATGTTATCTTCGTGCGTTGGATAATAGAAGCGATCCTGATTTTTTCTGTGGTGCTTATAATTGTAATTTTCTTTAAGCTAGAGTAATCAATAACTATTGATAAAATATTGTCTAATTTACCGAATAGACGTAGTAGAATTATCCAGTCCGAAAATTCGTTAAGTTCATACTTCACAATATAATCTATCAAATCGCCACAAATTTTGATTAAATATGACACATAAACAGAATTATTAATATTATCAGGTAAATTTAATTGTCTGAGCTCATTTTCTTCATCTTTAACTAGCAATAGCGATGATTTTTTATTTACATTATCTATTTTAGTAATAATTTCATTGAATTTGTCCCCAAAAATAATTTCAAATGATGTATCTGTCATAACATTACTATGGTAAACAATAGGTATACCTTTGACTTGTGCAATTGCGTACCAAACAAACTCAATAATATCATCCAGTTTGTTTACTAATTCATTCCATTCATAACCTTCATGCAAATTTTCTGTTTTGGAAGACAAATATTTTACAAAACCTTTTTGAATATTCATTAATTTTTCATCAATATAATCACCTAGTTTTTGCTCTTGCAAATCAGAAAGTCTTCGTACACTGAGTCCTTTATTCAGCGAAATTGGGATAGGATCAGAAGATGATAATGTATTATTTGCACCAAATGGGTTTATCAAGTCAATAGGTGGTTTAATAGGATCAGAAAAATCTTCCATTGGTGTAACATAATTTTTATCTTTCGGTATAGAACATGCAAGTATATTACGATTATTAAAAGTATCTGGAGTCGAAGGTAAGGAATCTGAATGTTCAAACTGCTGAAAGTTGTTGATTGGCTTCAATGATGTATCAATTTTCAATTCTGTATCCGTATTTTTGTGAGTATTACTATCGTCATTATTATCCTCATCACTGAAATCATCAAGATCTAAAGCGGCGCCTAATTGTGCAGGAATTTCGGTATCTGGAACAGTATCCATTTCCATTCTGGGAAGTTCAGGTGAATCTGGTATCTTTAAGAAGTCCATTGCTTTTTCTAATTTACTATACAATATCTATTTTGATTTGTAGCTCAAATAAATGTTATTGATTGATACTACAAACTGTAAAGCAGCAATACTTTTGTTTTTGAAAGGAAGAATAGCATTCGAAAATTGAATTCTCACAACATGCCATATTTCATGTTGCCCCAGATTTCCAGTAAATAAGTGTTGAGTTTGAGGCTTGAGCGCACCTTTAGCTAAAAGCTAAAAACTAAAAGCTAGAAGTTTATCATGAAAATTTCAATATTTAATTTGTAGAGCATGAATCATATAATGTTGTAAATATTACTCTAAACCTGAAAAATAAAGACAAACAAACACAGTGTATATAATTAAACTTTAAATATGAAAAAAATAGTATAAAAGTTAGACATAAATTAAATAAAAAATAAAGCAGTAAAAAAATACCCAAACCAGAAAACCCAAACCAGAAAACCCAAACCCAATGGTTAAATATATTAATAAAGAGACTGATTAACTAAAGTTGCAAATCCTTCTCTAGAAACCAACCTACTGAATGCCTTAACACCACTATTTTCTTCAGAACACCATGCATCTTCAATCGCCATTGTTAAGGACTCAAAAAATTCATATCCTAAATTACGTGATAAAATGTATAATTCTTTACTCATAAATTCTTTTTGCATTAATGTCTGCGAAGCACAGCTAGCAATAAATAGTGGTAATAACATAAAGCACTTTGGGACTTTTTCAGAAGAACTTGAATCAGTATCACCATTTAAGTTTTCATCTGATTTTATGCTCTTCAAATATGTTTCATAACTGGCCATGAATTGATCCAAATAAAATCCAATTATAGGGCTCGAAGCATCAACCGAAGCGTCACTAATTTTTAAAAATAATATTTCTAAGGACATATGAGAGAGCTTTGCAAATTCAATCAATGGATTATGGGACTCAAATTGAACTTCGGCAGTCTGAATAGTTGTCCAAATTAATGAAATATCTGTTTTCAATTGTTTTAAATTATTAGTTAATTCATTCATTTCAATCGAATTTTTCATACGTAGTAACCACATAAGTTTCGTTAAGTTTTGAATTATATTGATAATCGCAGTTCTCAAAACATTTTCTAACCAATTCATGTCATTATTTGCAGTTTTTTCATCGGCCGACACAAAAATTTCAATCATTTCTTTGTTATACCTTTGAAATAATACCTCTGGTTGTAGTAAACTCAATAACGAATCAAATTTTGAAAAGTAGACTAAAAATGGGTATACAAATAAAAGTTGTGAAAATAACACTTTGTTGAGGTTTGAACCAGAAGTATCTTTTAATCCGTTTAGTGTTAGATTTGCTTCATCAATTGATAATTTGGAATCAACGGATATCAGATTAGAAATACAATTTTCTGAAACTAAACCCAATAACTGATCTGCAGTACATAGGGTTTTTATCGCAAAAACTGACCAGTGTTCGTAACTATCTGGTTTCAAATAATAAGAGCCTATACTATCTGATACGATTGTGACTGAATTATTATAATGCTTTTTGGCAGCATCATTGTATTTAATGGAAACTTGCATATTGTTACAATTTGTCTTCGATAAAAACATACACCCACGAGCAAAGAAGATTTCCCGAAAAGATGCAATAATTGGATTTTTGATGGAAACTGTAGGAAATGAATTTTTTGGAACATGATTTAATAGATCATTATAGAATACTTCATAATCTGGAGATGACGTATCATTAGCTGGTGATAGATGAACTAAAGAAGCAGAATATAATGAATCAAACATATCTGTGATTGTTTGATGAGTAACATAAGATTCATCCAAGCATGGAATTAGGTGGGATAAGGAATTAGAAGAATGTGAACCTTTTGTATTAATTACCAAATTCTTTTTATTTTCAATAGCAGGTGCACTAATAGAAGCAACAAAATCAATAGAATCAGGAATAGTGGTTGATAACGGGAACGGAATTTGATGTTTATAAGACTGAATTTCGAAAATAGAACACAAATCTGGTGGAAGATTTAAAGATTCAGAATCTTCACTAATAGATTCTGTAGTTACAACGCTTTTATTATATTCAATACTTTTTATAGCTCTTTTAGGTTGTTCATCAACTGTTGCGATTGCTTTTGGTACTTGTTCATCATTCAAATTTTCAAAATGTTGATCGGAACACGATGCAATTCGAAAATCTTTTGGTAAGGTTTCTGCAGAATTTGTAGGCCAAATGCATTTGAGGAAATTTCTTGCACAACCTGAACAAGTTGGTCCAGTTTCATCACATTTTTTCTTCCTCTTACGACAGGTAAAACACCCAGATCTAGTTCTGGCTTTTGGTAGTCTCGTTGCGGCCCTGTATGAATGTTTTTTTGGCCTCTCTCTAGTATCTTTATCTGTACTAAAATTTGCAGCACACATATTTATGTGAGTATATAGTTTTGCAGTTTCTTGTATCTGGAATATTCTTTTTCTTCTTATATTGACAGTTCCTAAGTACTAACCATCTATTTTCCGTACGATGTAAAAAAGCAACTTTTAGTTCAAAAAATAAAAAAATAAAAAAAAAACTAAAACGTCGATCGACTTAAAAGTTGATAAATCTTAAATTTCCAAAAAGAGAAAGTGTAAGCGGTTAGCCGATTCTTCCTAAAAGGGAAATTTCAGATAGCGTTAGATTCATGTTTTGATCAAGCAGATTCACTATTTAAATGTATGGCTTTTCTCTAATCTTTCCTGGAATTGTAAAATTATCTTTTGTAATTGAAGTCTAAATATTTTTGGTTTCTTCTCTTCTGTTTATTTTTCTTTTCACGTAATAAAAAACTTCTTAATTACTAATATTGATAATGGTCGAAACAGGTGCTCCAGCAAATATTGAATCCTTTTATAAATTTACAGACGATGTCTCAAATCCTGAACTGTTCGAATCTTGGAAACCAAAGATTCAAGCTTATCGTGAAGCATTAGAAAAAAATACACTTCCAGAATATCGTGTTTCAGAATCTGAAATCCCATCAGATTTAGATTCAAAAATTTTCAACACTAACGCATACTTATCATCATCAACTGCATTATCTACAATTGAAAAGAAAATCACTGAATCAACTGCAACTGAATTAGTTGATAACATTGCGAAAGGAGTTTACTCATCAGTTGATGTTTTGAAAGCATTTGCTCATCGTGCTGTTATTGTTCAGCAATTTACCAATTTTGCAATGGATTTTTTCATCAATGAAGGTATTGCAAGAGCTCAAGAATTGGACGATTATCTTGCTAAAAACGGTAAAACTATTGGTCCATTACATGGTTTGCCAATTTCTCTAAAAGAACAAATCGGTTATGGTGGTAAAATCACCAATGGTGGTTGGGTTGGTTGGTTGACCAATATTCCAAAGGAAGATGCAACAACTATTAAAACTTTAAAAAAATTAGGCGCAACATTTTATGTTCGTACAAATCAACCACAATCTTTAATGCATTTAGATTCTAATAATAATATTATCGGTAGGACAAGAAACCCATTTAACTCTCTATTGACACCAGGTGGTTCTTCTGGTGGTGAAGGTGCTTGTGTCGCAGCTCGTGCTTCAGTAATAGGTGTTGGTACTGATATTGGTGGTTCAATTAGAGCACCAGCTGCATTCTCCGGCTGTTATGGTTTAAGGCCTACAACAAGAAGAATTTCTTGTTATGGAGGTGTTTCCTCAGGTAGAGGTCAAGAATCCGTTGTTGCAGTTGCTGGTCCATTAACAAATTCTGTTGGAGATATTGATTTGTTTATGAAATCTTATATTAATGAAGGTAAACCATGGGATGATGATCCATGGTGTATTCCAGTTTTTTGGAGAGATGTTCCAAAGCCAAATCCAAAAAATATTACAGTTGCTATTATGTATGATGATGGTCAAGTTAAACCACATCCACCAATTCAACGTGGTTTAAAATTTGTTGAATCAAAATTAAAAGAAGCTGGTGTTAATGTTGTTACATTTGAACCAATTGAAACTAAAGAAGCTTATGATGTTGTCAATGAAATGTACTCTTGTGATGGCAATTTTGCCCAAAAGGAAATGATTAGGCCATCAGGTGAACCATTATTGCCATTAACAAAATGGGCATTATCATTTGGTCAAGGTGATAAAATGTATACCGCAAGTGAAAATAGAGAATTAAATTACAAAAGGGATGCATTAAGAAAGAAATATACTGATTTTTTTGTTAAGGAAAAAGTTGATTTTATTCTTTCACCAACTTATGTAGGTGTTGCACCTGTTTGTATTGATGACGGAATTGCAGGTCCATATTATTGGGGTTATACAACATTATTCAATATCCTTGATTTACCAACATTAGTCTTCCCAACTGGTTTGTCGCAAGATCCAAATGTAGATGTTAAGGATGAAACATATGTCCCAAGATCTTCAATTGATAAAATTGAACAAGATAAATATATTCCTGAATTATTTAAAGGTGCACCAATTTGTTTCCAATTAACTGCAAGGAGATATTTTGATGAAGAAGTTGTCGCTTTTGGAAAAGTTATTGAAGATATTTTAAAAGCTTAAACTCTGATTGGAATAAAAAAAATTCCAGTTTGATTAATAGATTTCATTTATACATATATATATAGAACTTTGTAAAATTTTGGATACAGTTAAAACATTAGATTAATTATAATATTACAGTCATGCATAAAATTCGTAAATTTATTCTAAAACAGGCAAAAATTGGCCTACAATTAACATAGGTATATCGAATACATCTCTTTTGATTGTCCAGACACAACAACATCTAAGGTAATTATCATCTTCAGCTTTCCGTAAATTACAATCAGTCAAATAAGTTGCATTCAAGTCCCCAAATGCAAATTCACTAAAACTTTTAAAATAATTGATTGTACTTTCATCATCCATCAATTCAACAATAAATGTACGTTTTGTCAATAAACTCATTTTTGAATAACCCGTCATAACAGCAAATTCATTTGTCAATGCAACAATTTCACCTGTACGTCTCCATATAATTGTAGGCGATGGAGAAATAGAAATTAAACTTTCATATTCTAACAAAGTTCTCTGTAAACTTCTTTCGGTGAAAATTAAATCATTTTCGTATAGATTTTTAGTGGCACTTATAAAACTTGGTCTATATTTTGCCATACATTTAGCAATTTCTAATAATTGACGTTTATTAAATCTTTTTTTTAAATAAGCAATTAATGCATGATAAGCGATAGGATACTGATAAGCTTTAACAATATTTGTCAAATAAATATCATCAGGTTGCTTAATAACATGTCTCATTATTAAAGGTGATGTATAATTATCATTCTGTTCGAAATCTTTTGGAATTTCCTTTGCAGTGTTTGGCATTTGTGAATGATCTGAATTATAAACAAAAGAATTCGGAGTTGAATTATTTGGATATGAAGAAATCATTGTACCATTTTCTAAGTTAATGGAAATAAAAGGTCTTGTGTCTATATCATCATCGTCATCAATATCAAAAACATTTTCATCAAAAAACGCTGTGTTATTATTTGTACTGTTATCGATAATGGACGTAGATCCATTACCATTACCATTATTACCTTCATTGCTAAGGCTTTCAAATTTTGTACTAAATTCTGTTATCAACTCATTATTCTTATTCGTTTGTATAAAGCCGTTACGAGGAGTTGGGAGATTAGTATTTAATAAGTCTGGCAACTGTACATATTCATCATTTGCGTTTGTTGGATCAAAATTCCCTATTGAATTATTTGAAGATGGAATATCTTGATTTGCAAATCTTGAATCAAAATCAGATTGTGAATTATTTAGTCTATGAATATTATGCCTTTCACTTGTATTTGTTCTACTTGTACTACTTACACTAAACTCTAGAGGTGATCCAGGAGTTTCAGGCTCAGGACCTAAAATAGATTTTGGAGAAATTGTTTTCGTTGTTGAAGGAATTATCATATTCAAAGGTATTTGCGATTCATTTGTTTGGTTTATATTTAACTGTCCATCTTGAATATTACTTATTTTCCCATTGATTTCTTTATTATCATTACGATTACCATGATTATTTTGATTATGATTATGACTGTGATTATTAGGATTTTGATTTTGATTTTGATTTTGACTTTGATTATTCTGATTACTGTGAGTATTGCTATTATCACTGTTGCTATTATCATTATTATGATTATTCTTTCCATCAATCCCTCTCTGTTGTTCTTGAAGTTCTAATTGATGGTGTAGTAATTGTTCTTTTGGGATATCGGAATTTGACGGGTGATTCAAAAAGTTATGTAAACCAGTTGATGATATACTTGGTAAGCCCATCATGGATAAAGCATTATTTGCATGGTGATGATGAGAATTATTAGTATTACTAATAGTATTAGTGGTATAATTATTGGAAGTTGATGATATAGGTGAGAAGGGATGTGGACTTTTAATATCATGTAGACCTGTAAACAGAGGACCTTTCAAGTCAGAGAATGATGGTAGCCGTAGGTTTGATAAAGAGTTTTCAGTTTTAAGTAAATTATTAGAGCTATTTTTGTTAATAGCAGTGTTGTTATTTAAGTTTGTATTATTTAATGAAATATTTGCTAAATTTAGTAAAGGTATATGGGAATTATTATTTGATCCTGAGAATGGAGGTGGTAGTAAACTCAATGAAGACGGTGCAATTACGCCTAAACCGTTCAAATTATCTTCTTTTTCTTTTGAACCAATTTCAACATTAATATTTATAGTTGGTTTAGAATTATTCAATTTTTGAACCTTTTTAGGAGGCCTTGATTTAGGCTGTTGTTTGGATGTTGAATTAGTTGTAGATTTATCCTTCGGTGGTCTCCCCCTTTTCCTTTTAATTGTAGGTGCAGATAATGAATTCTCCGGGTTGGGGATTTCCGGGATAGAGTTTAAATTTGAATCAGATGAATCATCAACGGTTATTTTAACAATTGGTTTATCAACAGCTGAAACATTTTTATCTGCAGTGTCAACATTTTCAAGGGCAACATTGGAGCTGATTTCTGTTATTATTTCTAATTTGTTCGTTGCATTTTTAGTATTTTGTTGATCACTTTGTATCGATACCCCGGGGGTTAGTAAATGTGAATCATTATCAGGGTTAGAAGAATTAATATTCACTAATTCTTTGTTACTTTTTTTAGACTTTGAAACTTTCTTTTCTTTTGGTCTTCGACGGACAACGTCAGCACAATTATCAGCCAGATTACGTTTCACACAGTTTTTGCATGGCCTTGCTGAATCACACTGTAAATGTTTTGAATGACAGAACGAGCATGCGACTCGTGTGGGTTTGCGGGCCTGTTTGATTTCAGGCGGAAGCTTTTTTGTCATATCTAGGACGATTTCAGATGGAAATAAGTTAGTAAAATTGGTAAAGCTTATATAAGTAACTTTAAAATAAAAAATCTGAAAAAATCAAAAATGGAAAATAATAAATGTCATTAATCATGGACAAAGATTCCAAATAATTACACATTATAAACAAATTCGAATTTATTTGATGGGGAGGACAAAGGGAGCTCCGGGTTTCTACGGACGGCTGAGATATAATATGGCGATATGTGGAGAGACTCGTAAAAATGCGGAACGCACAAAAGTGATTGTTTAGTGGAGAATTGCCTATTTCAGTAATACACAGTTTTCTACACATTTTTTTTTAAAAAGTTTTTTAAGTTTGATTAAATTAGAATGTGTTACTAATTTAAGCGGATTTGAAAACTTCTAAGAATTTAGAGTGGTCATCAGCCTTGGAAGCTGGAGCCTTAACAGAACCTAACTTCTTTTCAGAGAAAGCCTTAGCGTATGGGTTTAATCTGTATAAGATTTGTTTGTTCTTTAATGGGTTCTTCTTTAAGGAAGCAGTCTTCTTGGTTTGAGATGGACCTGCAGCCTTAACAACAGCCTTGATTTCATCAGAGTTAATAACTCTGGTAATGTCAGTGTTAGAAACAATGTTGGTTGGAAGAGAAGTGTAAACAGAATCTAAAGCTGCAAAAGCGGATTCAGTCCAGATGATGAATCTACCTAAGTGAGCACCTGGTGCTAATTGTAATAAACCTAAAGATTTAACGTTAGCGGTTTCAACACCTGGAACGTTTCTGAAAGCCTTGACTAAACCGTTATCTTGTGCATAAACGACTAATGGACCTCTTCTTTGGGTGAATCTTCTACCTCTCATCTTACCCTTACCTGCTCTCATCTTCTTAGATTTAATAACCTTAATAACATCTTTGTGAGCGTTTAATGCCTTTAATGCAGCAACAGCATCTTTAGTCTTTTGAACGTTTTGTAATTCATCAGAGACAACTAATGGGATTTCAGCAATTTTTTCAATTCTGTGACCTCTTGCTAAAACAAGTGATTGAACAGCAGTAGCTGCAATAGCAGATGCAGTTGCGTATTTCTTTTCGTTGTGGTTAACCTTGATGTGCCATCTTCTCCAGATCTTAGTTGGAGCAAACATTCTACCACCTCTACACATGTTACCAAAAGCAGCTTGACCGGATCTGTGAGTACCACCACCACCAACTCTTGGAATTCTGGCAACAGCTCTACCAGTACCCCATGATTCAGCGGAGTGTTGGTGACCTGCATTTTCAGCAACAGCGTAAGCTTGTCTCTTGTTCTTGTTAATCTTAGTGAAGACAGTGTGAACAACATCTGGTCTAATTGGTGCCTTGAAGACAGCTGGGAGTGGGAGAGCGGTGGAAGTAGTTTCACCGGAAAGTGCAACAACAGAAACTTGTGGTCTTGCGGACATTTTGTATATTTGTGTTTGGATATTGAAAGGAAATATAAATTAAGTATGTAAAATAAGAGCAGAAGAATCCGTTATGATGAAAAACTTTTTTCATTTGTACTTTTCACGGTTCACTCCTCGATGAAACTGCAAGAGAAAAAAAAAAGTTTGCGTGGGTAAGCCAAAACAAACACCGGGTAATACATTTTTATTTTACAAAAAAGTGGTGCACAGATGTAGTAAACTTTTCGTCCAAATCAAATTTTTCACTTTGTTTGAACTTGATAAATGATTGATAAATTTTAGAATATGAAGAAGAAGAAGATTCAAACGTTAATTATAGAATAATCAACTAATCAGCATACAATGTCTTCATCTAGCTGGGCCGACGAAGGATCCGACTTACAGCCCCCTCAAGTCATCGATAATAATGATGGTACAAAAACTGTTATATCTTATAGATATAACGATCAAAAGAAAAAAGTGAAGGTCACTCAAAAGATTAGATTTGTTAAAACAACTGAAAAGGTAAATCTGCTAGTAGCAAAAAGAATGAAATGGAATAAATTTGGTGCCGAAAAGGATAATAATACTGTTGGTCTAGATACCAAAACAACACAAATTACTGAAGAAGTTAAATTAATACTAAGTACAACTTGGAAAGTTGATGAAGAAAAAGAACAAGCTTTGGCAAAGAAAACAACAACAGGTAAAGCAATCAAATGTAGAGTTTGTGGTAACTCTGGACATTATACTGCAAAATGTCCTTACAAAGATACAATTGGTATGAATGGTATATTAAATCCATCATCAGATTCAGCTAATATTAGTAATGAAAAACCTACAGCTGGACCTGGATCTTCAAGATATGTTCCTCCTAATATGAGATCAGGCAATGGTGGTTTAGCTCCAGCAGCTGAAGTTCCAGCATTGAGAATTACAAACTTGAATACTGCAATTGATCGTGATGCATTACAAAGTATTGTTAGTAGATATGGTAATTATGATAGAGTATCGATATTGAAGAACAGGGAAACTGGTGAACCACTTGGTGTTGCGTTTGTTAATATGTCCACTCTTGCAGGTGCAGAAGCTGTAAAGGAAGCATTAGACGGTAGAGGTCTCATGAACTTGATTATTTCTGTTGACTGGGCTAGACCTAAATAAATATGATTAATTTTTTTATTTCCTATCTATCTATCTATCTACCCCTACGAATCTCTATATATTATATAAATGTATACAAATTGATTTATGTACCCTAACAGTTAGAATTTATCGCTACAGGGTGCCATGAAATGTGGTTTAAAGACCATGTACATTGATAACTGATAACGCACTTGGCAAATTGCTATACGTACGTACCCAGCATTCAGTTGAGTAGATGGGTGATGGGTGATGAGTGACGGTTGATGCGGAGCCGCCTTTTTGGGTTTATTTAAAATTCGCCTTTGGTCCAGCTTACAGCCATAATTATCTTCTTTACTCCCTTATTCCTGTTCTTTCCTTTTCCTTTTCTTTTCCTGCCCTTTTTTTTGTGTTCTATTGTTCAGAAGTATAGAATTGTCTGTTTATTGTTTAAAGAAGAAGAAAAAAATTACATTATATAAAAAATGACAGGACAAAATTCAGAACAGAACATTCATAAGCTTAAGGGATTAACCGATGTGGATCCGTGGCTTGAACCATATATTGAGGAACTAGATTATAGAAGTCAATTAGCTGACAATTGGCTTGAAAGTTTCAGAGAGCATGATGATGGTATTCTCAAATTTGCAGATGCCTATAAAAACATGGGTATTCATGTGAACAAAGACAATTCAATTACTTATAAAGAGTATGCTCCAAATGCAACGGATGCTTGTTTGATTGGTGATTTTAATAACTGGGAACATGATACTCATAAAATGAAAAGATCGTCAACAGGTCATTTCACAATTAGAATTCCACCAAAAAATGATGGCTCTCCCGCAATCGATCATAATTCAAGAATCAAAATTTATTTGACCTTACCCAGTGGTGAAAAAATTGCAAGATTACCAGCTTATATTAATAGGGCAACTCAACCTCCGAAAGAATATAACAATCCCTCTTACGAGGCAAGGTTTTGGAATCCACCAAATAAATATGAATTTCAAAATAAAAGGCCAAAATTACCAAATTCATTAAAAATTTATGAGGCTCATGTTGGTATCTCAACCCCTGATCCAAAAGTCGGTACCTATAATGAATTCACTGATAACGTCTTACCAATCATTAAAGATTTAGGTTATAATACTATTCAATTGATGTCAATTATGGAACATGCATATTATGCTTCTTTTGGTTACCAAGTTACTTCTTTTTTTGCAATATCTTCAAGGTTTGGTACACCTGAAGATTTAAAAAAATTGATTGATACTGCGCATGGTTTAGGTTTGAGAGTTTTATTAGATGTTGTACACTCTCATGCTTCAAAGAATGTTGAAGATGGTTTGAATATGTTTGATGGTACTGATTATTGTTATTTCCATTCCGGTGGTAAAGGTAATCATGATCAATGGGACTCAAGATTATTTAATTATGGGCATTATGAAACTTTAAGATTTCTTTTGAGTAATTTGAAATACTTCCTTGATGAATTTCAATTTGATGGTTTTAGATTTGATGGTGTTACTTCAATGTTATATATTCATCACGGTATCGGTGCTGGTTTTTCCGGTGATTATAATGAATATTTAAGCCCATTTGCCCCAGTTGATAAAGAAGCTTTAACATATATGATGCTTGCAAATGATTTATGTTCTCAATATTCAAAAGAGAATAACTGTACGATTACTACAATTGCTGAAGATGTGTCAGGTTATCCAACATTATGTCGCCCAAGAGATCATGGTGGTGTTGGCTTTGACTATAGATTGGCAATGTCAATTCCTGAAATGTGGATTAAAATTTTAAAGCACAAAAAGGATGAAGATTGGAATATGGGTAATATCTCACATACCTTGGGTAATCGTCGTTATAAGGAAAAGTGTGTTGCATATTGTGAATCCCATGATCAAGCATTAGTTGGTGATAAGACTCTTGCATTTTGGTTAATGGATGCGGAAATGTACACAAACATGTCCATCTTATCATCATTAACCCCAGTCATTGATCGTGGTATTCAATTACATAAAATGATTCGACTAATCACTAATGCATTAGGCGGTGAAGCTTATTTAAATTTTGAAGGTAATGAATTTGGTCATCCCGAATGGTTAGATTTTCCAAGAATTGGAAATAACGAATCGTATCATTATGCAAGAAGACAATTCAATTTAATCAAGGATGATCTATTACGTTATAAGTTTCTTTACCAATTTGATAAAGCAATGAATGAAACGGAAGAAAAATTTACTTGGCTTAACACTAATCCTGCATATATTTCCTTGAAACATGAAGGTGATAAAGTTATTGTATTTGAAAGAGGCAATAAGATCTTTTTATTCAACTTTCATCCAACTAATAGTTACACTGATTATCGTGTTGGTGTAGATAATCCAGGTACATATAAAATTATTTTAAACACCGATAGGGAGCTGTATGGTGGTCATAATTTAATTGATGAAGAACAAAGTGCTTTCTTCACAACAGATTTAGAATGGAATGGTAGAAAAAACTACATCCAGATTTACTTGCCTGCAAGAACAGGTCTCGTTTTAGCATTAGACACTGATATTAAGAATGCATAATTGGTTGATTCATATTATTATTATCATTATTTTACTTTAATTCTTGACCTTTATTTAACTTTATAATCCCTTTTTTTTCCATAAATAATCAGATTTTATTTCTTTCTTCAAACTAGAAGTAATTAACGTAAACGTCTCACTCTTTCCTTGAACTTTTTCAGGGAATCCTGATCAGCAAAAGTATCAATACATATTTCTAGAAATTTTTCTTGCGCAGTAACCATCAAAGTTTTGGTCTTAATAAACAGGCTTTTTTTGGATAAAATATTTGTAATTGCAACATTCCCAAATAACTCCGACAGTTGCTCAACCTTATTAGATAATTGCCATTGACCAATCTCTATTAATTGCTTACCATGACACGAAGGAATATAAAATAAAAAGACATATGACCATTTTAAACATTGTCTACATTCCAGTAATGCATTAATGCATTCCTTGTAGAATGTAGTTTCAATCCATGATACACCGGATGTTACTTGCAATTGTTTAATTTTTGTTTCAAATTGTGATAAAAGCTCACGATCTTTATCGTGTGAAATTCTTTGATTATTAAACTGTGTAAAATAAAATATGTATCTTTCTAGACTTGCCCGTTTACTATCTGAATCTATATCGGATCTTTCCACAAACTTATCACATCTATAATTAGATAAATGTTTTTTCCAATCACCCAAGCAAGGCCAACAAAATTCATAATGGCATTTTCGACATGTCATATGATTACAACCACCATTTTTTTCAATTGTTACTTTACATTTCGGACAATCTTTTGTATTAGCTTGGATCCAATTTAAAGTTTCTGAATCATCATTACATTTTTTCTTCCATTTTTCAACAATCTCACAAGGACAGGGAGAATGCGTGACCTCATTACAACCAAAACAAAATTGATGTTGATCTGTACATTTAACCAGTGGAATTAAAAATAAATCAGCTTGTTCTTCAACGTTTGCAACAACATCAGATTCAAATCCTAAAAATTGCACAACATTATCACAGTCAGGATATGGACAATGTTTGTACTTTTTTGGATGGGTTGCACAATATTGCGTGCAAACATTATGCCAATACTTTGATACAATCGTTTTATTATATTTTGCTTCGTGTTCCTGCCTTTCTTTTTCTCTTAACTGTGCTTGAAAATCATAAATCATTTCATTTAATTTAAGTACTGATTTACCACTGTCTTCATCACTCTGATTAATTGAATTTCCATCAGAATCATATTTAGAATCTTCATCAGTCGATAAATTATACATATTTTTAACTTCTTCTTCGGAGATTAATTGGGTTCCAAAATCTGGAGCTATTTTGGTCATTTTGGGAGTTTCTTGGTTTTGAGAGTAGTCACTTAAAACCTTCAATTCAGTGATGGTCAATTTTAAATTACATTTTGGATTGAAAAATGGACAGTCAATGAAAAGTTGAGATTCTTCATTTTTGTTTTTTATATAATGGATGTAACAATCAGTGCAAAAACTATGCTCACACCCATTTAATGAAAAAAAATCCATTGGATTCTTCTTATTTGGTTCACAGTAACATATCCCACAAAACATATTTGGGTCAGTTGTGCTAACTATTGAGGAAGTTATACCATTGGGAAATAAATCATTGCATATGCCCCTTTCTTGCAAGAAAACGATTTGGTTTCTGGAATTAGCATATTCATCTACTAATTTATCTTCATTCCAATCATAAAATAATAGTAAAAGTAAGCATTTTCCATAATCTAAATGTAATATTGTACTAATACGCTGAATTTGGGATTTTAGGTCAACTTGAATGTCATCAACACTAGAACTTAAATATTTCATTCTATGTGTAGGTATGCCGCTAGCTGTAGTGGGTGTAGGGAAAGAATACATAATCTTCATGTCAGTGTCTTCTTGTCGCAAATCATCCACAAAGTGTTCGTCCCCATCATCACTAAATTCTATGGATAAACTGTCACTATTTTCATCATCATAAAAACTATCATATTCTTCAATATCTGACATTTATTTTCCTTTAAACGTTTTTTATTCTTTTAGTATTCTATGAATCAATGTTGAATAAAGTTTCTTGCTAAGAAAAATTTGGTTCACAATATGAATGAACGATACCTACTTTTTTCATAGATTTTCTGCCATCAGGGCAGAAAACTAAACGGTTCTCCGATCCGATTCTCTTCCCAACCCAACTTCATATAGTGCATAGTGCATAGTGCATAGTGCGCCTACAGAGCACATAGCACACAGCTGTTGGACGTTTATTAATGATCATCCCGCTCTAAACAGCTTATCATTTGAACAATATTTTGATCTTTCTCTTCCTTAAATAAACAACAATAGAACCTTAAATAACATAATCAAAAGTCTAAATAACTGTTGACATCTAATTCGTTAATTTTTTATATTTTTAATAAAGACACAAACACGTGAAAGAAACCAGATTGAAATTAGTTGAGGATCTATTTTTTTCACTGTAATTCCTGGTTGGATGTTATTGGATGTACAACTCGACCACAATCTAATCGGTGATGATATAAATCTGGTGCCAATATCTTTATTGATAAATACGATGCTTGATAAAAACAACTCTGAATTTCGCATTTACTCATATACTTTATTACGGTTTATATACTGATTATAATACTTTTTCTTATTTACTTGTACACACTTATAATCCCAGATCTATCACCACATATAACCATATGATATGGTTTATGTAGTATTGCAAGACATGTAACAATATCCGATGGTGCCTTATTTGCACTTCTTGATAGATTTTCGGATTTAATATTAACTTTCCCTTTATCCTTTTCCTTTGAAGAGATATTTTTTTCATAAACGAAACTTAAAGTAGAGTTTACTTGATGTTCAGAATATATTGGAGACTCCTCTACATTTCCGCCTTCTTTAAAACTATTTACAACAGCACGGGAATCTTCGAAATTATCCAAATTCCATTCAATAACTTTCATATTATGTAAAGAGCATAACAATTTACCTGGTATATCACCTTTATTTGAAGCATCATAAAAAACACTAGTGCAACTTTTATTTTTTTCAATACTTTTCTGATCAATACTTAATCCTAATATTTCATCCTCAGTTTCATCTTTCACTTCTTTGATACTATATTGTTCGACAGTTGAAAAAACCTCTTTGCAACTAGCACATAAAATAATTTTAGGCTGAGCCCTTTCAATATCCCAAATAGTAACATCCGAATCCCCAGTCCCACCAACAAAACAAATGTATTTATTACATTCGCTTGAATTTGCATAAACATAATCTATTTTCTTCATCTGTAAAATTGGGTATGATCCATGTACATATTTCGTAGATTTGATACAAATTTCTGCATCTAAATCTATCAAGTCAATAACTCCTTTGCTACTGCCAATGACTGCCCACTTTTGTTCATCGTCGACAATTAAAGAGCTTGTATTTCCATGCAAAACATTATTTTGAAATTCGAATATAGTATTCATTGTTCTAATATCAATACCCAATAGTTTTCCTGATAGGGTCAGCATATAAATATACGGTTTACCTTTGAGTAAACAAAATTGTAGATTGGTGGCATAAACATCATCAGATTTTAGTTTATGATGCCTTAACAACGTGATTGAAGTTTGTTGATATTTCTTCACATCTGCAGCCCCAATTGAACCAACAAAATCCACTCTAAAAATGTCAACACTTCCATCAGCTTTAGAAATTGCAAAGACATGTCTATCTTTCATTATGCAAATTGATTTGATAGACGAACCTAGATTGACAGATAAACATGATTCACCAGTAACATCAATTTCCAATTTTTGTGATTCCCATATCTTCAAAGTGCCATGTAAATCAACCGAAATAAAATATTCATCATCTGGAGATACAACAATATCGACAACTGAAGATTTATGTTCATTTAATTTAGCAATTAGCGTACAAGATGCTGGCTTAATAAGTTCATTTGATAATTCAGCAGTCCTAGTATTTGACAGCAGGCTTCCAAACTCTTCATAATCTTCGATATCTGGTTCAAAAGATAAACTTTTTAAAAATTTTAATATGAACGGATTTTTACCGGAATAACTAAACGTAATATCAGTTGAAATCTTTTTTAGTTGCATAGTTTCATCGAAAACATTTGCTTCACCATAATTTTCGAATATTGAGTTGGAGATATCATTGCTTAGTGGGCTCAAGTATCCAGATATCGCTGTTCTTTCAGTTGTGGCAACAATAGGTTTAGGAGTTTGTAGACTCTTCAAAATTAAAGGAGCGTTTAAATCTTTTGATTTTTGTCTTTGCTTTTCTTTCATGTGATCATCAAAATCAGTATGGTTTATATCATTTCTATTAGAAAAAGAAATACTCTCATATTTATGCTTGACATTAACAAAAACGTTTCTAGGTATCAACCCCGATTTATCAGTTTTGGGATTAAAATTAAAATTTCTTAATTTCAATCTTGCAACTTTATAAATATATGCTCTCATAGTTGCAATTTTCCATAATTCATTTGGTTTTAAACCAAGTGCGTTCAACCGAGCAATTTGTTTCAAATCATTCGAACTTAATGGAACATCATAATTGGGCACAAAACTTTCAAGTTGTTGATCACCCGATACACCATACACAGAATTAGATCCATTGAAGTTACTGGTGCTATTTTGCTTGCGTAAAAATCTTATTTTAGTATTTCCAAATAAATCAACATTGTCTTTCACATTTCCGCCGGAAAATTTATGCCAAAATAAGGTCTCTTGATTGGTTAGACTCCAAACTTTTAAAAAGTTAAAAACTGATCTAGATAATGGGGTATGTGCTGCAATGTATAAATTTTCCCATGTAAAAGATGTCACTTCATGTTGAAAAAATGGTCTAGTTAATGGATATAAAAGACAATAAAAATCAGCAGTCGACAATTGATTTCCTATAGTTATAATGAAATTAATAACAGACTGACGAATTAAACCATTTGGATGTAATAATAAAACAACAGATAAATTTACTAAATCCCAAAAGCATTCCTTTCTAATCAAACCCAATTTTATCAATTGTGATAGCACTTTCAACAAAGTAACAACAATTATATCTTCTGGTCCATACATTGCCTGAACTAACAAGGGTAAAATATACTGTTCTAAACTTGTAACACCAACAAAAATTGAAACTGGTACAATACTCGAAACAAATGCCAGCTTGATTTGAGGATTTTTATCATTCAAGTAAGTGATCAAATGACTTAAAATAACATCATTTGTCTTATCTTTACCAAAAAAGGAACATAATGGTTGAATATTCTTCATTAACGCAATTTTGACATAAATATTACTATCAGTCAAGATCTGAATTGTAAGGTGTTCAAAACTTTCAACAATCTCATCATACTCAGATTCATTTCTATCTTTGGAATTAAATACAATACTATCTATATCCGGATCATGATAAGAACCAATTTTATTCTTAAGCAACATTGATAATTCAAATAATTTTTTTGATGCCATGGCAAGATGAGGCAAGCAACATGCAAAAACCATTCTAACATATGAACCTGGAAATTTTTCAGCTAATTTATTTTCATTATTTATATTAGAAGATAATGATTGTGATATATTTGTTCCATTAATGATTTCCTTGGATGTATTGATATACGATCGTTTTAAAAACAATTGAAGTTTAGGAATGATATATTCCGTAAATACATGAATATTAATCGGGGTAACTGTATCAGTAATAAGTAATAATTGTGTTATACTCGTCAATGCTGAAATTTGAACATTTTCACTAGGATCATCAAGCATATTTATTAAATATGGTAAGCATCTGTCAAATTTAGCTTCATCATGTAACTGTTCAGCAAACGCAAGTATTAGATCACACGCTTTTATTCGATATAAAGAATGAGTTGTATTTCTGACATTATGACAAAGCAATGATAACAATATTAAACATGATAAATCATTAGGTGAATCGGATGTAAAAATTTTTGATGTTGGTTGTGGAATATGCTCATTCATTCCAGGTAAATTTAATTTGAGCGGTATTAAACTTCTAGTATTTGATGTTGAATGATGATTTTTTTCATCAAATTCCATTATATTCCCTTTGAATCCTAAATATAATGCAATTTTATCAAAGTCTTTATATAATCTATCAACTCTATAGTCACATTTTTGAAAAGAGGAAGAATCTGAATTTGATGGTGAATAGTTTGACAGATTTTTGATATAAGGATATAAAAATGTATAAAAATAATCAGGAAAAAGAATTTTTCTAAATTTAATCAAATAATCTTTTGCAGAAAGTCTCTTTTTAGGATCCAAATTAATCATACTTTGTATCAATTTCCTAATATTTGAATCTTCAATTGCATCTAAATTTGGAATATATTCACCTTTCCTATATTTGAACATTTGTGGAAGTGAAAAAATAGGCAATCCATCGGAATATAATTCGGCAATAACACAACCAAGAGAAAAAATGTCCATTTCTGATGTTAATTTCATATTTTCTGAAGTTTTCATCAATTCATCAATTTCTAATTGTGTTTTAAACCTTTCGGGTGCAATATAACATGAATGCCTTTGTACGGAATCAAAATAAAAAGAAAATTGTGACTGATTATGATCAGGTAAGTAAACAGGTTTGAAAATTCCTATATCTGATAATATTATCCAGCTCCAAGATGTTAGCAAAACATTTTCAGTCTTTAAATCCCCATGACACACGTCAACTTCATGCATCCTTGACAATGCAACTAATAATTGATATACAATCCACTTTTTTTCAATGTGCTCAAAAAATGGTCTTATTGATAATCTTTCATACAAATTATATCTAACGTAAGGTCGTATCAAATAGGTTGCACGTTCCGAATCAATTAATGTATCGAATGGTAAAGTATTAGGCACATCGTTTAATTGGCTTTTCAAATTATTTAATTTATCTAAATATGGACGCATATCTATTTCATTTTCTGCTGGTTTGACAAGCAATTTGACAACAACATATCCATTGAGTGATAAACATTGTATTGTTTTTAAAAATCTTGACGTACCTAAAGGTTTTGAGTATTGTAATGATGGCAAAAAATCAATGTAAGCTGATGTAGCAATTGTGTGTGCTGTTGGAGAAATTAAAGAAAAATCAAACTCCATAAACGCAAGTTATTTTGTCTAAATAAGTCAGATTAACTGTTTCATAAAGAAACTACCATAATTTCTACTTAGGATTTAAGGAGTGTATGTCTTTTATCTTTGTATATGTGAGAATTGATATTATATAGATAGGCGCCAACATGAATTTGCCACAACAACTTCCTAATCGGGAAGTTATGTTTTTTGCTGAGCTAATTACTTGACACAAATTCGAGCATTAAATTATATAAGCTTTAATACTTTTTTCGTACTGGATAGATATGCGATTATAAATCCTGAAGCGGTTATATAATTTTATCAAACATTATTGTCTTTCCTATTGAGATGTAGAAATAATAAATTTGTTATGCGTAAAACAGAAAGGCTCAAAGACGGTAAAAAGCCAAAAGACATTTCTCAATTATAGCAATATCCTACATCTGAAGAAATTACCCTTTCTTTTTCAAAAATAACAATTCTGTAAAGATTTACATATTCTCTGCAATCACAGTTATGGCAAATATAATATTTTTATATTTTTTTTGTAAATCTTGCGAATAGTCTCGTTAACAAAATTATCCTCTATTATTTTTTAGTGGTTATTTTTCTATTTTTCAGTATGAAAAAATATTTTATTATATAATAAGTTAAATTCCACTATTTAAACCTGTTGTTTTTTAAAAGCATTAAGTTTAAATGTTCTGATTTGTAAATTGTGTAATTTCAGATTTTATAAAAAAATGTTCCTTATCTGCATTCACAAAATTCATGATATAGCATCATTATTATTTAAGTAGTCCTAAGCTATGGTCGTATTAAAGTGTCTTGTACTATTTATGATTAATAAGATTTAAATTATAAAGAACATTAGATTTATTAAATCTGATATGAAATACGCTACTATTACAAGGAAACTTAAATATTTTTTTTTCAATGTCTTGCCCATTTAAAAGGGTATCTATTTTTTGAAGGTTTTTAAAACTGATATTTTTTTGTTTTACTATTTTACTTTTGAATATATACATAACTTTCAATATATCGTTTAAATTAACTTTTTTTTTACTTCTCTTTGCTCGATAAATCAGTTTAAAATATTTCTTTGCTCTTGGTACGTAACAATAATAAAAATAACCATAATTGTATACAACAGTAACAATAAGAAACAAAATGTTTAATAAAGAATTCAAAGCTCAAAAATTTTACAATTCTAAGCCTTTAGTTTACGGCCAAAGAGACAGTGAACATAATAGAACTACTGATTGCAACACACCAGATATATATGGTACTGTTGGAGATAATCGAACAACTTATGAACATGCTAATTTTTTGGTTAATTCTAGATATAAAATTGAACATGTATTAGGTAAAGGCTCTTATGGTACTGTTTGTTCAGCTATTGATACTAAATCAAAAGATAAACCATCTATTGCTATTAAAAAAGTTTGTAATATTTTTAACAAAGAAGTTTTGCTTAAACGTGCAATTAGAGAACTTAAACTTATGGAATTTTTTAAAGGTCATAAAAATATTATTGGTTTAATTGATATAGATATAGTTTATATAAAACCATATGATGGTTTATATTGTATCCAAGAATTAATTGATTATGATTTAGCTAAAGTAATCCATAGTTCTGTTCAATTTACTGAATTTCATATTAAATCATTTTTTTATCAAATTTGTTGTGGTGTTAAATATATACATTCTGCTAACGTAATACATCGTGATTTAAAACCAGGTAATATTTTAGTATCTTCACAAGGATGTTTAAAAATTTGTGATTTTGGTTTAGCAAGAGGTATTAGTGAAAAATATATGAGAAATAATCATAAATCAAATAATATTACAAATTATGTTGCAACAAGATGGTATAGAGCACCAGAATTAATATTAACTAGAAAAAAATATGGAAAACCAATTGATATTTGGGCAGTTGGATGTATTTTTGCTGAATTATACGGTAGAAGGCCAATTTTTATGGCAGATGATCAAATTCAACAAATTAATGAAATTTGTAAAATTATTGGAACACCATCAAAAGAAATAATTTTTGGATATGGATCAAGTATTGCATGGGAATTATTCACTGATACAAAGCCAAAATATCATAAGAAAAATTGGGATGAATTATATTCACATGCAAATAAAGAAGCTCAAAATTTATTAGATAAATTACTTTGTTGGGAAGCAATAAGTCGTTATAATATTGATCAGATATTAGATCATCCATATTTAGAAAATATTAGAAATAAAGATGAAGAAGTAAATTGTGACTCATGTTTTGATTTTAGTTATGAATGGAAAACTACAAATTTGCGAGATATGAAGATGTTATTACATGAAGAAGTTGAATCATTCAAAGCTAAAAAACATACAATCAATAATAAATATGATAATTTAGATTTATAAATTAGTTAGTTAAAATATAAATAATGATTTATTTATAATATAATTACAAATTAATAACATAAAAGATAAAAGAAAAAAAAATGCAAATCTGATTTTGAAGTTTATAGAAAAAAAAACGGGTATATAAATATAAATTAAAAAGAAAGCAAAAACTAAAATCTATAAAGGAAAAAAGACCAAGACCAAGACCAAAAAAAAAGCAGAGGAAAAATAATAAATAAGAAAACAACATTATTCATATTCATAAATTGGACAAATTCCAGAATCGGCAACGAAGGAAATATTTAACTGTTGAAATTTATCAGTAAATTTATGAAAATATAAGCCTGTAATATTGCCTGTAATTTGATTTAAACAAACATAATAAAATCCAGCAAAGGAAGCACCTTTAACATTAGTTATCTGAGAATCAGGATATAAAAATAATTCTTTCCATCTCATAAAAATATATTCATTATTTAAAGCTTGACATTTATATTTATAATATTTTCTTAATTCTAAATTATCATTAATATTTAAATCTAATGCACGCCAAGAAGGGAATCTTGCCCAATGTTGAATATCATTTTTTAAATCAGAACCCCAATTTTCATGTTTTGTTTCGAATGAATAATGAGGTCCAATTATTTCACCTCTAAAAAATGTTGTTATAATTGGATTTGCTTCAGTAAGGCCATGTATTGTAAGAAATCCTGATAATGTAGATTTTGATAAATCAGTTTCAATAATTTTAATTTGTACTTGATATTGTTGTCTACCAGATTCTTGATATCCTGAAAACTTTGCACCTGGCTTTAAGAAAGAGGTAAATTTACGACAAGGTGATGAAATATTTTGTGGTTGTGGTAAATGGAAAAGCAACTTTTTTTTTTCTTTGTCAGATCTATAATGAAATTTTTCATAATTTTCAGCAAACCCTTGTCCTATATCAAAGTCTGAGGATGATGAAGATATACATTTTGTTGATACCTGTATATTCTCTTTGTCAGAGATGATGATGTTATCAGGAATTGTGTGCATTAGGAGCGGTTGGTATGATATTTTAACTTGATAGTTGATGAAGAAAGATGAAAAAAAAAGGAAAACAAGTAATGGAATATAGAGAACTATTTGATGTAACTATATCAGAAAGAAGATTAGGTATGAATGAAAAAAATAAGACAAGACATTAGACATTAGACAATACAAGTCCTTTGAAAACATTTCCTTATCTTAATCTTGAGGAGGAAAAAATGAAAAAACGGGAAAGAAATTGACTTCTTTTCTTTTGACTTGAATCCAGCCACAGTCTGACTCCGTTATTTCTTATCTTTTTCCAGAAATTTTTCATTTTTCCAATTAAATTGGTTTAACTATGATGCTACTACTATTATTATTATTATTATTATTATTAATAACTGTATTCATTAATAACCTTTTATAATTCTCAGATTGTCTTTTTTTAAAATTACAAGAAAAGAGTATTTTTGGAATACTATTAATTAAGTAGATTAATGACACAAGAATCTGAAATTTTACTTACTCTTGATGAACCAACTCCAGCATCAAAATTACAATCACTTAAAGATATTTTTGCAGGTACAATTGGTGGTGTAGCACAAGTTTTAGTTGGTCAACCATTTGATACAACAAAAGTTAGACTTCAATCATCTCCTAATCCAAATACATCACCAATTGAAATTATAAGGAATTTATTAAAAAATGAAGGTCCATTAGCATTTTATAAAGGTACTTTATTACCATTAATTGGTATTGGAGCTTGTGTTTCAATTCAATTTAGTGTAAATGAATATATGAAACGTTTATTTAATTATTTAAATGATGGTCCAAATAAAATGAATTCTTTACAATTTTTAATTGCAGGTGGTGCAGGTGGTTTTGCAAATGGTTTCCTTGCAAGTCCAATTGAACATGTAAGAATTAGATTACAAATTCAAACAAATAATATAAATGAAAAATTATATAAAGGTCCATTTGATGTTTTAAATCATTTAAATAAAATTGGTGGATTTAAAACAATTTTTAGAGGTTTAATACCAACTTTATATAGAGAATCTTTTGGTATTGGCGTTTATTTTATGACATTTGAAGCTTTAATTCAAAATACAATAAAAAATTTTAATATTAAACGTAATCAAATTGAATCTTGGAAATTATGTATATTTGGTGGTCTTGCAGGTTATGCAATGTGGATTACAGTTTATCCATTTGATATAATTAAAAGTAAATTACAAACTGATACTTTAGGTAATTGGAAATATAAAAATAGTATTTCCGTTGTTAAAGATTTATGGAAAACTCAAGGTTGGAGAGGATTTTTTGTTGGTTTTACTCCAACAATTCTTAGAGCTGCACCAGCTAATGCAGCTACTTTTGTTGCATTTGAATGGACAATGCGTCTTATTAATTAATTAATTAATTAATTAATTAATTTAAAAAGTTTTATAGTTTTTTTATTTTAAAATAAGAAAAAATGATATAATATTAAATAAGCTAAAAATAATTAATGTCTTAAAAAATGAAAACAAAACAAAACAAAACAAAACAAAATAATTTAAAACATTAATGCATTAATGAATGAATAAATAAATCATTTTCAAATATCAATATAAGCACTATTCGAAAAAATAAAATCCCTTTTAAGGAAATTGCAAGATAATCAAACTTTCAAATCAACTTACCTGCATACATAAATATCCGCACAGCCAGTTGTCGAATCACGAAAATTGAGTCATCCATATTCCATATTCTTCCATTTATCAGTTAGATTGGATTGGATTCACTTCACTCGCACTATAGAATTATGAAGGATTAAATTTTTTGATTTTTTCTTTAATAACATTATTACTAAGGACTTATATATATAAAAACATTGTTAATTACAAGGAAAGAAAAATAACAAGATTAAATTGTTAAATAAGAATAATATCATTAGAAAATTAACAACTGTTAAAATTAAAAAAATGAATTTTATGAATCCTGAAAGTGTTTATAATTTATCAAATATTCGTCAAGATTTAATTCGTATGGAAGATACAATTATTTTTAATTTAATTGAAAGGGCAGATTTCCCAATTATGCCATCAATTTATGAAAAAGATTCAAGATTAATTAAATTCCCAAATTTTAATGGTTCCTTCCTTGATTGGATTTTCCAACAACATGAATCAATTCAATCACAATGTAGAAGATATCAATCACCTGATCAATACCCATTTTATCCAAATGTAATTAAAGAATCTGTTTTACCAAATATTAAATATCCAAAATTATTAGCAAATTATTTTCGAGACATTAATATTAATAATGAAATTATGAATGTTTATATTAATGAAATTATACCAAGAGTTGCAAATGATGGTGAAGAAGGTGAAAATTTTGGATCAGCTGCAATGATGGATATTTCAACTTTACAAAGTTTAAGTCGTAGGATTCATTTTGGTATGTTTGTTGCTGAAGCAAAATTTCAAGAAAATCGTGAATTATATAAAAAATTAATTAAAGAAAATGATATTGATGGTATAATTGAAAATATTACAAATTCTGCTGTTGAAGAAAAAATTTTAAATAGATTATTAATTAAAGCAAGAACTTATGGTACAGATCCAACAGCTGGTGATCAAGGTACAAGTAAAATTCATCCTGAAGCAGTTGTTAAAATTTATAAAGATTTAGTGATTCCATTAACGAAAAAAGTTGAAGTTGATTATTTACTTAGAAGATTAGAGGACGAAGATTTTTAGTAGTTTTAAATAAATAAATTGATAAAGAAATAAATAATTAATTAAATATAGATATACATTTTTGTCTTAGAATTCATTAAAATACGTTAAATAGATAAACAAATAAATAAATTTACAAAAAAAAAAGCAAAAATAGTCGAAAATGCATAAAATTTATAAATGTATATTTTGTATAAAATAAATGTGATGTGATAGTTATTATAAAGTAAATTCAACCAACAATTAAATAAGATAAAAATTAATCTTTTTTAATATGATAATCAAATTGTTTAAGTTTTGTTGAATCTTCATTTGAAGAAGGATCAATAACACCCCTTTTATAAAAATTATCTAAAACTTCTTTAATATCAGCTAAACTAAAAGTCATTGATAATTTTCTCCACCATAAAAATCTATTAATTCTATCTTGTTTTGAATCACCTAAACCATAATTTGTATAAGCATGAAATAAATCATCCTCAGATTTTTCATGAATATCAACATTTGATGAAGATAATGAAGTATTATAATTTTCACCAATTAAATCATCATATAAATATAAATGTGATAATTGTAATGCACCATAAACAGAAATTGTTAAAATTAAACTTAAAAAAATTGTCTTTTTATTTTTCATAAATTCTTCTTTAAAATCACCAGTTTTTGAACTTGACCAATTATTATCATTATAAAAACCATAAGCTCTATCATAACCATATTTATATCTATCTTCCCAAGTACCAGTTTCATAAGATGTAAAATTTGATCTATAAAATGGACCAGAATTTGAACCATTAAAATTATTTTTATATTCATTACTTGAAGGGTTATACATATTTGGATTTGTCCTTAAATTTGTACAATCTAACCAACCAATATTATAATTATCATAATTTGATTTAGTTATTGGATTTTTTAATAAATTATAAGCAGCTAAAATTTTTTTAAATCTTTCATCTTTAATAGATGAATTTAATAATTCATTTGGTTTTAAATTTTCTAAATTATTTGAACAAAAAAATTTATCTTTACGAAGTGGATAACCATGAGCATGACTTGAATCAGGATGATAAATTTTAGCTAATTTAAAAAATATTTGTTTTAATTCTTTTGGTTTAATTGATTTTTTATTTGAATTTGAAATATTTAAAATTTCATAAGGAGTTGCTAATTTAGATTCGGGATATGAATGAATTATGTCTAGAATTTTTGTATCAAGATCATCTTTCGTAAGTCTTTTAGAATTATTTATATTATTATTATTTATATTAGCAGAGTCCTTAATATTATTATTATTATTATTAATACTACTACTATCATTATTATCGTTATTTGATAAAGTTGCGTAATTTTTTTGATCTTTAAATTTAATTAATAACAAATAATTTGAGGGATTGCGAACCCCGATATGAGCATTTAACGATACACCGAGATAATTGGGATGACAATTATTTAATCTGGGTAGATGTATAAAACGCATGATTTCAATTGTAAAATAAATGTAAGAATAATATTGATATTAATGAATAATAGTACCAATAATAGTACTTAATTAAAGGAAACAAACAAATAAGCAAAACAAAAAAGGAGGAATTGAATCATTATATAATAGCTGTGTGGATAGGTTATTTATTTTTCTAAGTAATGATTGATAGCGTCAGTTACCATCATCACAATTCATAATCACAATCACAATTAAAATTAAAATTAAAAAATTAAAAAATTAAAAAATAAAAAATTAATTTACTCACATTACACTATTAAGAATAATTCTCTCATATTACCAGAAAGGGAATTAAAGTGAATTTTAAAGGGATTAAAAATACAAAAAAAAGTTGAGCCTTCACTTCAAAAAAAAAAAATAATAAAAAAAATAAATTAAATTAAAAATAAAAAAAACACGTCGATCGACTCACACTTGAAAATTAAATAAAAATAAAAAATAAAGAAAGAAAATACAACTTCTCCATCTATTATACTAAATTTTTCAAAAAAAAAAAAAAAAAAGAAACTCGGGGATGAATACTGTACAGTGCTCGATCCCCCACCCGGTAGATTCATTACCGATATCCGGACAAATGCTATTAAATTTATTAATTAATATTTATTTAATCTTAATTGACTTCTTAATTGTTAATCTATACATCTAACAAGGTATAATGTGTGGTTTTTTTTTTAATTTAATTTTAAATTTAATTTAATTTTAAATTTAATTTTAAATTTAATTTAATTTTAAATTTAATTTAATTTTAAATTTTCATTTTTTAATCTCGTTTTTTTATCAACATTATAATTAATGGATAATAATATATATACAGTTAGTATCAATATATATAACTGATTTTTATTCGATACCCTGGATTGGAAATAAAGATAATCGTTTTTTTTTTTTTTTTTTGTTGTTTTTTGTTTTTCAGCTTTTTCATTTTTAAATATGCCCTTTTTTTTTTCTATATGAACATTTGATCTTCCTTTATCTTTTTTCTATTTCTATTTCTATCTCTATTTCTATTTCTTATTCTTATCTTTTGAATCCCATTAAAATTAATTGACCTTAATATATCAATAAACATGTCTGATAAAATTGAGAAAAAACCAATTACATTTTCTAATTTACTCCTTGGTGCAGGTTTAAATTTAGCTGAAGTTTCAACTTTAGGTCAACCATTAGAAGTTACAAAGACTACAATGGCAGCTCATAGAGATTTTGGTTTATTTCAAGCTGCAAATCATATTTGGAAACGTGGTGGTATATTAGGTTTTTATCAAGGTTTAATTCCATGGGCTTGGATTGAAGCTTCTTCAAAAGGTGCAGTTTTATTAGCTGTTATGACTGAAGGTGAATATCAATTTAGAGTTTTAGGTGCTTCACCTTTCGTTGCTGGTATTGGAGGTGGTATGTTAGGTGGTTTATCACAAGCTTATTTAACAATGGGATTTTGTACTTGTATGAAAACTGTTGAAATTACTCGTTCAAAAGATTCATTAACAAATCCAAAGAGTACATTTACAGTTTTTAAAGAAATTTATCAAAAAGAAGGTATTAAAGGTATTAATAAAGGTGTTAATGCAGTTGCAATGAGACAATGTACTAATTGGGGTTCAAGATTTGGTTTAGCTAGATTAGCAGAAGATTTAATTAAATCATTTACTGGTAAATCAAAAGATGAAAAATTAAATCCTTTTGAAAAAATTTTAAGTTCAATTGTTGGTGGTGGTTTAAGTGCTTGGAATCAACCATTTGAAGTTGTTAGAGTTGAAATGCAAAGTAGAGTTAATGATCCAAATAGACCAAAAAATTTAAATGTTTTATCAACTCTTAAATATGTTTATTCAACTAATGGTATTAAAGGTTTATATAAAGGTGTTACGCCGAGAATTGGTTTAGGTGTCTGGCAAACCGTTTTCATGGTTTCTTTAGGTGATTATGCAAAGGAATATATTGCAAATTGGGGTAAATCAAAACCATCATCACCTGCACTTAAATAGTTATTTAGTTTTTATTTATTTATTTGTTTGTTTGTTTTTTGTAATTTTAAAAGAAATTCTAAGTATATATATATTAATAATATTCCAATATTCTATAATCACTAAATTCAATTAATAGTTAGTTATTTTTAATATATTAAGCTTATTATATAAAAAAAATAAATAAATAAATGAATAAATAAATAAATATATAGCTTCTAGAAAAGATGATGATAATAATAATAGTAATTAGATAATTATAATAATTATATATGTTTACTCCATTCTCCATTAGGTTCTTTGAACCCCCCATTTATCATAACAATATAAACCAATAAATGTTAATGAAAGACCTAACCATTGTTGAAAATTTAATGTTATACCTTCAATTATAATACTACAAGAAATAATTATAATTCTTTTTAAAATATTAGCAATTGAATAATTAACAGGTGAAACCATACCCAAAATTTGAAATGCTGTTAATGATTGAATAAAATGTGATAAACCATAAATTATAATTAAATTAATTATATTATTATCTAAATTTGATAATGAAAATGATGATTTTAATGGATCTTTCAAATTTCTAAATTCAGAAATTAAATAAAATGGTAATGTTAAAATAAATCCAACGATTGAACAATAAAATAAAACTGATAATTTATCTAATTTTTTATTATCATTTAAATGATATTTCTCATTTCTATAAATTTCATTTAATGTATTTGAAGAAAAATTAAAATATGATGATCTTTTTTTATTTAATTCATTATTATTATTATTATTATTATTATTATTATTATTATTATTAGTTGATCCAATTTTTGATGATAATGAACTTGAAGAAATTGAAATTGGTAAAATTGGTGTTGAAATTGCAGATTCTGCACGTGTAATATTCCAATTAAATCTATTTAAAAATGCCTTTGCTCTTGAATCATCATCATCATTATTATAATTATTAATATCATTTGTAATTGTATTATTATTCTCACTTTCACTTTCATCATTAGAATTTGATGAATCCCAAGTTAAAATCTTTTTAGCAAAAATATTTTGAGAAACAAAAATTAACATTGATAAAAATGCAAATAAACTACCTTTAATAAATGAATAAGTTGGTATATTTAAATTATTATTTCTTGTACAACATAACATAACACCTGTTATTAACGGTATTAAAGTTAAATAAGTTTTAGTTTGAAATTGTTTCTTTAATAAAAATCTATAAATTAAAACTGTTGTTAAAGGAGATAATGCTTTAATTGTATGAACTAATGAAACAGGTATAATTGAAGTTGAATTATGAGAAGCAATTTGACCTAAAAATTGGAAAATACCCATTGGAATTGTTGTTTTTAATATAAGATAAGAAGGTAATAAAAAATTTTTAATAATTGAATAATTTGAATCTATTAATAAAGGTGGGAAAGTTCCATCAGGGAATTTTTTATGAATATTTAAATTAAAAAACTTTTTGGTTAATTTAATTGAGAATATTAAAAATAAACATAAAAATGCATTTATTATAAATTGAATTTCAGTTAATGAAACAGGATATTTAAAATCTTTTAAAATTTGTTTAGTAGTTGAAGATGAAATAACTGATGTTAAATACCAAATAAAACATAAGGAAATTAATTTTAAATTAAATAATTCTAAAGCTGAAAAAACAAAATTTTGAATTGATTGTAGATTTGACATTTTATAACTTGAATGATGAGAATTAAATGATAATGAATCTATATATAAAGCTTGGGACATTGTATATTTGAGGAAAACAAAACAAAAAAAAAGTAATAATAATTATAAATAACAATAATTATTGAGTTGAGTTGAATTAGAATGGTATATTTAAACGAGAGACAATAGTTGGTAAAAAATGATAATGAATAGGTATATATCTATATGATCAGAATGATTAGTATTTATAATTTATAAGTTAGTAATAAATAAAAAAAAATCACTTTGTTTCTTTAAAGTGAAAATCCTAATTTTCAGTTAATAATTAACAAATAAAAAAGATTTATTAATGTGAGACAGAATGAACAGTACAGTTACAAAAAAGAACAAGATTTTAAAATATAAGAAAAGAAAAAAAGGGATTGTTAATCAGTGAAAGCAGTCACTAATAGATCAAAATCAAAAAAATTATACAAAATTGAAAACAAAACACGGAAAAAGACGAAAAAAAAATGAAAAATAAAAAATAAAAAATAAAAAATAAAAAATAAAAAATGCGACATTACGTAAACATAACTGCGCCACAAACTAAACGCCAAATTTATGCATGCGCCACCCATTCGGTGTAATAATTTAATAATTTGTTGTTGGTCTTAATTAATTAATTAACAATTTTTTTAATTAAATTAAATTAATACGCAAAATTTCTTTGTTGGGCCAATTTTTTTTTCTTTTTTTATAAAAAAAATTTTTTTTTACTGCAATTTATATTTTTCACACGTTAATTAATAACTTATATACATGGCGCTATATATATATATAGCTGATATTGGTTTAATATATATTTAACGAATGAATCATAATAAATTTAACAAGGGTGGTGTGTTTTGAGGTTATACGGTATCTGATTCTGTAGTTTAATTCTTGGTTGAATTCTCAAAAAATTAATTTCTTAATTTTCCTGGGGTGTTTGTTTAATATCCCAAGATATCTACTATATATATATATATATATATATATACCTTAACAAATACAACCTATACATGTATGCAGTGATAAGACGTGTTATACCGTAAATTATGTTGGAATTTTTCAATTTAATATAAAATTTGATCTACTCTTTTCTTTTTTTAACGGCTTTTGATACGTTTTCTATTGTTGATTGCTCATGATAATATAAATACCCTGAAGTTTTGCTCTCTTTTACTTTGTCTAATCACCAGTCAGTTTATAACTTTATTTTCATTCGGATTCTGATTCCACTTTTTTTTCTTTTTTCTTATTTCTTGTTTCTTTTTTCCTTTTTCCTTTTAATATATATACTTTCTTTTACTATATTCTACTCCTTTTCCTTTCTTCCTTTCTTTCTTAACTCTATAATTTTTTTCTTCTTTATCTCTCTCCTTTTTTCTCCCTTCTTTCTTTGTGTTTTGTTATTTGGTACCAATTACCACATCATATACCATTAAATCATGTCTGCTGTCACCGTTACTGGCTCCAACAATCATAATAATGAAAATTCTACTAGTAAAATTACCAATAAATCTGGTAATATTACAACTTTCAAAGAATCTAAAACTCTAACACAAGGCTTAGTTACAATAGATACATTAGGTAATGAATTTAAAGTCCCTGATTATACAATTAAAACTATTTTAGATGCAATTCCAAAAAGATGTTATAAAAGAGTTGTTGCAACTTCTTTCTTTTATGTTTTTAGAGATATTATTTGTGCAATTACTTTTGGTACAATCGCTCAATATTTAATCCCAAAATTACCAAATGTTTATTTAAGAGCTATTGCTTGGTTAGGTTATGGTATTTTACAATCTTTACCTTATACTGGTTTATGGGTTATGGCTCATGAATGTGGTCATCAAGCTTTCTCTGATTATGGATGGTTAAATGATACAGTTGGTTGGGTTTTACATTCTTATTTATTAGTTCCTTATTTTTCTTGGAAATATTCTCATGGTAAACATCATAAAGCAACAGGTCATCTTACAAGAGATATGGTTTTCGTTCCACCAACAACTGAACAATTTAAAAAAAATAGGAATGTTATTAAATTATCTGAACTTGCCGCTGATACTCCAATTGCAACTTTTAAAGAATTATTAATTCAACAAGTTGGTGGATGGGTTTATTATTTATTAACTGATGTTACTGGTCAACCACATCCTGAATTAGAAAATAAATGGTATGGTAATTATTATGCTTCACATTTTAACCCTGTTTCACCAATTTTTGAAAAGAGAGATTTTTGGTTTATTATTTTATCAGATTTAGGTATGTTAACTCAATTTTTCATACTTTATGAATGGATTAAAAATTTTGGTTGGTTTAATTGTATGGTTCATTGGTTTATTCCATATATTTTTACTAATCATTGGTTAGTTTTTATTACTTTCTTACAACATTCTGATACTTCTTTACCACATTATGAAGATAAAGAATGGAATTTTGCAAGAGGTGCAGCTGCAACAATTGATAGAGAATTCGGTTTTGTTGGTTCGTTCTTCTTCCATGATATTATTGAAACTCATGTTTTACATCATTATGTTTCTAGAATTCCATTTTATAATGGAAGAGAAGGAACTGAAGCTATTAAAAAAGTTATGGGTGAACATTATGCTCATTCTGATGAAAATATGTGGACTTCATTATGGAAATCTGGTAGATACTGTCAATTCGTTGAAGGTGATGGTGTTAAAATGTTTAGAAATATTAATAATTTAGGTGTTGCTCCAAAGAAAGATTAATTAATTTTAATTTAATCTATAATATACAGATAGACATACAAATTTTTTATTTTTTTTAATTAAATTAAATTAAATTAAATTAAATTAAATTAAATTAAATTAAATTAAATTAAAACTTAGTTTAATTTCTCTCATGTTACGTTACTTTTCTTTTCTTTTTTCTTTACTTTTTCTTGTTATACATTTATTTCTTTTTTCTTGTTATACATTTATTTCTTTTTTCTTGAATTCAATATACTGTATTCTATAGATTATTCATTTATTTACTAGCTCATATATATTTATTTATATATTTATATTTAGGAAATTGTATTCACTGTGTCGATCGTATATTCATTTCTTCTTAACCCCGAAATCAACAATTATTAATAAAAAATGAGACTAATAAATAAATCTCTCATGAAAATCAATTAATGGCAATTAATAATTAGATCAATATTTATTAAATTAACTTAGCATTAATTAGTAATTTGTTAAATTTAAATTTTAGTAACATTATAAAATTAGTAGAATCATTACATGAAGCTTATATTAAATCAGGTTATGTTCAAAGTATAACGTATATTAATATTACTACAAAAGAAAAAGAGAAAAAGAAAATACTAAAAGAGCTTCATCCCTTGAAGATAATTTATCAAACGATATGCAGATCAAAAACTTAAGTACATATATAGCTTTGTATTTCTTAGCGTTAAAGTATTCAATACACGTAAATTAATTAATATATTTCTACAAGCACTAATATAAAATATTCAATGAACCATCAAAATTCACTCAAAGTTTAGTAATCAAGCCACTACTTGCATTAAAAGTTTGTTTCATATTTACGTATTCCTGATCATCGCCTTCCCCCCTTAATTTTGATCAATTATAAAAACTTTGATCTGAGTTTTAATTAAATTTCCCGATTAGATCACAATTCCACGATTTTTTAAAATAATGAAAAAAAAATTCAATAATTTTTACCAAAGCGGTTTTTAGATTACTCTTTTCGGATACCTTGGCCGGTTTATTAACTTTTAGGTGTTTAATTGACTTTATTTTAAAGGAGTAAATTGCATGAAATAGCAAACTAATAACTGCATTTAATTTAAAAATTATTTAATACCCGTAACTTAAAACTTATTTATACATCATTCAAAATTAATATAAAAAGGTAATGGTTTTTCTAAAGGGATTTAAAAAAAGATGGAAGAAAATAGTTTAAAAAATGGTTTAAATGTAGTATATTTTGATATAATTTCAAATTCTTTATCTTATTTAATTTTATTATAATATTCTAAATAAAAGCAATTGATAATAATAATATTATAAATATATTTATATATTCAGATATTAAACATGAATTCCGTTACTACACTTACTAGCGTTGATTTTAAGGCTAAGATTACACTTAAGCCAGTTAACTATGTCGTTCATTCAACACCAACTAAAAATCTTAAATCTGTTGATTATAATGGTAATGAATTTCAAGCTCCGGATTTTAAAATTAATGATATTTTAAAAGTTATTCCAAAAGAATGTTATGATTCAAGTTTATTACATTCATTAGGTGTTGTTTTACGTGATATTTCTTTGATGCTTTTATTTGGTTATATCGCTGAAACTTATGTTCCACAAATTGAATCAAAAACTGGTAGATTCATTGGATGGTCAATTTATGTTAATTTAATGGCATTGCCAATGACAGGATTATGGATTTTAGCTCATGAATGTGGACATGGCGCATTTTCAAAATATCAGAAATTAAATGATTTTATTGGATTAATTTTACATTCATATAGTTTAAATCCATATTTTAGTTGGAAATATTCTCACAAAAAACATCATAAATATAATGGTAATTTACGTAAAGATATGGCATTTGTACCACCAACTTTAAAAGAATGGAAACAAAAGAGAAATATCGTTAAATTATCAGAAATTGTTGAAGATGCTCCAATTAATTCAATTTATACTTTATTAATTCAACAAATTGTTGGATTTCAAACTTATTTATTAACTGATGCAACTGGTCAAACACATCCTGACTTAGAAAATAAATGGTATGGTAATTTTTTTGCTTCACATTTTAATCCAATTGCTCCAATTTTTGAAGCTAGAGATTTTTGGTTTATTGTATTATCAGATTTAGGTATTTTAACTCAATTAACATTAGTTTCTTATTGGATTAAAAATTTTGGTTGGTTTAATTGTATGGTTCATTGGTTTATTCCTTATTTATTAGTTAATCATTGGATAGTTTTTATTACATTTTTACAACATACAGATGCAACTGTTCCAAGATATGATTTAAATGAATGGACATTTGTTAGAGGTGCAGGTGCAACAATTGATCGTGATTTTGGATTTGTTGGATGGTTTTTCTTCCATGATTTAATTGAAACTCATGTTTTACATCATTATTCTGCACGTATACCATTTTATAATGCTAGAATTGCAACAAAGGAAATTAAAAAAGTTTTAGGTAAACATTATAATTATTCAAATGAAAATATGTTTGTTATGTTATGGAAAGCAGTTAGACAATGTGAATTTGTTCAAGGTGATAATGGTATCTTTATGTTTAGAAATCATAATGGTTTCGGAATTGCTCCAATCGATGAATAAGTCTAAACTTTTACTAAAATTATTTTTTCATATATATTTACTTTTCATTTTTTTCATTTACTTTTGTTATTTATTTCCTTTTTTATTCCCAGTTTTATATTAGAATATTTATTTTATCAATTTTTAGAGATTAATTAAATATTGTAAATTAATGATAGCGGTGATGTGAGGGGAGAGACAAGAAGAGGCTAAAAATAGTTGGAAAATTGAATGAATTAATTAATGAATGGCCATTGAAATTAAAAATTTAAAGCCTAATCTATATTTAATTGTTAATGCACAAAGCGCAAAAACCTTAACCCAAATAGGAAATTGCATAGCAATTAAATGCGCTAGCACAAAATCTCGAAATACTGACACGAAATTTGTCAGTAACAAGCACAACACGCGTTAAAAAACAGAAATTATCAATTTTCAAATTAAACGAGAATGTGAAAAACGCAAAAGAGCTCAACGATTTTTTTCTGTTTTTTCTTTTTTTTAATTTTTTTCGATTTTTCAAAACTTTTTTTTTCTTTTTTTTTCATCTAACGTTTTTATTCTGTTGCTTTTATGCTGTAGAAAGAAAACACTTCACCAATTTTTTATTTCTCGGTTTTAGCTTCTACGTCTAAGCTTAACTTCCAGTCACTCTTTATATCCAGCCATGTCTGCAACAGCTGCTGCTACTACAAAAACTGCAAAGAAGGTTACCCCAAATTTAACTGCTAAAGACCCTACCGGTAAGATTTTTAAAGCACCAGATTATTCAATTGGTGAGATAATCAATGTCATACCAAAAGACTGCTTTAAACGTGATTTAGTAACATCATTATACTATGTTTTCCGTGATATTTCTATTATGCTTTTCTTTGGTTACATTGCAGAAACTTACATTCCTTTAATTAATTCAAAAAATTTAAGATTTGTTGCTTGGTCAATTTATTCTCTCGTTCAATCATTCCCAATGGTCGGTCTTTGGATTCTGGCTCACGAATGTGGTCATCAAGCATTTTCTGAATATGGCTGGATTAATGATTTTGTCGGTTGGGTTTTACATTCTTATTGTGGTAATCCTTATTTTAGTTGGAAATTCTCTCACAAAAAGCATCATCAACACACTGGTCATATTGATAAAGACATGGTCTTTGTTCCACCAAAAACTGAAGATTGGAAAAAAAAAAGAGGTGTTTTAAAATTATCTGAAATTACTGCAGATGCACCATTAGCTTCTTTATGGACTTTAATTATTCAACAAGTTGTCGGTTTTCAAACTTATCTTTTCATTGATGCAACTGGTCAAAAATATCCTGAATTAGAAAATAAATGGTATGGATACCTTTATGCATCTCATTTTAATCCAAATTCTCCAATTTTTGATAAAGGTGATGGTAAATTTGTTATTATATCTGATTTAGGTTTATTAACTGTTGGTTATGTTATTTATCAATGGATTCAAAATTTTGGTTGGTTTAATTGTATGGTTCATTGGTTTATCCCTTATTTATTAGTTAACCATTGGATTGTCTTTTTAACTTATTTACAACATTCTGATATTTCATTACCACATTATGAGGATAATGAATGGACTTTCGCTAGAGGTGCAGCTGCAACCATGGATAGAGAATTTGGATTTATTGGTTGGTTCTTCTTCCATGATATTATTGAAACTCATGTATGTCATCATTATGTTTCTAGAATTCCATTTTATAATGCAAGAAAGGCAACTAAGGCAATTAAAGAATATATTGGTGAACATTATGCTCATTCTGACGAAAATATGTGGATTACTTTATGGAAATCTCTTAGATGGTGTGAATTTGTTGAAGGTGATAATGGTATTTTAATGTACAGAAACCACAATGGTCTTGGTATTCCACCAATCGATAATTGAGAGCTTTTCTAAATGGCATGTTGAATTTATTCGTTATTTAAACTTTTTTTTTACGTTCATTTATTATTATTCCTGATTTTTTTTCTTGTGATTATTTATATACTGCATTCACTTATTTTAAATTATGCGTCGACTTATTTAGATTTAGATTATTATTAAATTTCATTACATGTGTTTTTTTATCCCAATACCTAATTATACAAAAATTTTTATACCTGTTATTTTTTTTTCGTTTGATTGTTTTTTTATTTTTTTCGGATTGCTTTTTTTTCCATTTCATTCCATAAAATTAACAATATTAGAAATGACATTTTCATTTATATATTTTCCCCAAAGCAAATCTAAATGTTCATATCCATTAATACCAAAAATTGTTAACTCGGATGATTCGTCATCCTTTTTCTCTTTATAATTCTCAACTGGTTCAACATCATTTGATTCAATTTCAACATTATTAATTATTGTCTTTTTACCTACAACTTTACCATTTTTGATTTGCTTAAAATTTAAATTTTTAAATTCTGGTAATTGATCAACAAGAACATCAATATCAACCAATGAATCACTCATGCCATATATAATCAGCATTTTTGAGGGATTAATTGTTTTATCAGTTGGATATTCAAAAGGTTGAAAATAGTCTTCATCTTGGTACATTTGAAACCTTTTAGATTTAATAATTTGAAACCAGTGAACAGCACACTTAACAGAGGTTGTAGAATACAAATGATAATAAGACACTAATTTTTGCATTATATCAATATTCTTAGATTTCCAATCAAATAAAATATCGTTCGGGATATCAATTAACTTAACAAACATTGGGGGATATGTAATTCTTCTCCAAAACATAACAGATTTCATTAAAATTTTACGTCCAAACAAAAGATAGATTAATTCAGGATCAAAGTGAACAATCGAATTAATTAACCAATTAGATAGTCTTTTCGGTGTTGTTGCAGGGGCAATCAAGATCAATTTATCAATTTTATCATTTAAATCATTATTAATTGAAACTGATGACAATATTTGCGAGCATCCTTGACTAAAACCAATATAAGTCAAATGATTAATTTTTTTCAAATTCAAAATATAATTGATTGATGCAGGTATATCATACATAGCAAATTCATCGAGTGAAAAATTCCAAAATTCAGACTGTGAAGAATCAAATTCTACATGTTTATTGGAATATTTATTACCTCTGTTATTTCCTAAAAAGACATCATATCCTAATTCACATAACTTAAATGGTAAATTATCATTTTTATTTAGCATAACACACCAAATATCACTTGACATTAATAATCCATGTTGTAAATATACTGCCTTACCATTCGACTTAAAAGTGTTTATTTCAGGATTCAATCGATGCAGAGTTAAATTGAAACCATCATCTGTATGAACCATATGAGATTCAGCCTTAAAACCATTAAGTTCACAAATTTGATGGAAACTTTGGAAATTTCTCAACTTTTCAACTTTTTGTAACAATGCATCTTGGCTATAGCTAGTTTCTGTGTTTGAGATAAAAGCATTATATATGTCATTTTTTGATTTAAAAGCTGAAAATATTAATCGACTTAATGAGGTAAACATGCTAATCAACGAATCAGGTAATAAAAATGTAATTGATGTGATAAGTTGTTCTAAAATAATAAGTAAAATAGATGTAAAATTTTCTACTTTTTTTAAAAAAGATTCATTTTTTGATTGATTTATATTAGTCTTACTTTCTTCTTCAAGTGCCTCAACATCATAAATATGAGCGTTTCTTTCCAATTGGATTCCATCGCCAACTACTCGAATTGTTTCATTAACAGTAGTTGCATTTTGCGGCTCAACAAGTGAGAACAGTGGGGAGTTGATGTGTTCTAATTGATCGCTGATAGATTTACGATGCACAATCCTTTTTTTAGGAACAACATTTCCAGTCGACATATTTTTGGTTGAATTTTTATTGGCTTCTTTATATCTTCAAAAAAAATATTCAGAAAAGTAAATGATACAAAATAAAATAAGAGGACATGACATGTTGCCACAAAAAAATAATATTAATCTCATCTCTATTTTATTTATATTATATTAGAATTTCAGTAAATTGCAAAATTGCGCGAAGCCCTTCTTACTTTCGTCCAACTCACATCAAAGTTTTCACTTTTCATTTGTAATTTGAGTCATATACTGTAGATTATTGATTTTTACCATATATCCTGTTCTGTTTGTCATCGACAACTATGACTGAAGAACAACAACAACAACAACAACAGTCAGCTCATTTTTCTTTCCCTAGGGAAGAGGAGAAGATTCTTCAATATTGGGAAGAAATCGATGCATTTCAAACATCACTGAAATTGAACGAAGACAAACCATCATTCACCTTCTATGATGGTCCTCCATTTGCTACTGGTACCCCTCATTATGGACATTTCTTAGCATCAACCATTAAGGATATTATTCCAAGATATGCAAATATGAACGGTTATTCCGTTGAAAGAAGATTTGGTTGGGATACTCATGGTTTACCAGTTGAACATGAAATTGACAAGAAATTAGGCATCTCCTCTAAACAAGATGTGTTAGATTTAGGTATTGACAAATATAATGAAGAATGTAGAAGTATTGTTATGAGATACGC
The DNA here is from genome assembly GCA_023629255.1 of Pichia sp. PB3310. Taxonomy (NCBI): domain Eukaryota; kingdom Fungi; phylum Ascomycota; class Pichiomycetes; order Pichiales; family Pichiaceae; genus Pichia; species Pichia sp. PB3310. The sequence goes on from JAMAJE010000133.1 coordinate 49,216, forward strand.
TTCTGAATGGAAATCTGCTATTACAAGATTAGGTAGATGGATTGATTTTGAAAATGATTACAAGACTCTTTATCCAACTTTCATGGAATCTGTTTGGTGGGCATTTAAAGAACTTTATAAAAAGGATGCAGTTTATCAAGGTTTAAGGGTTATGCCATATTCTACTGGTGTTACCACTGCTTTATCCAATTTTGAAGCAGGTTTGAATTATAAAGATGTTAATGATCCTGCGGTTACTGTTGCTTTCCAATTGGTCAATGATCCAACCACTTTCTTAGTTGCTTGGACTACCACTCCATGGACCTTACCTTCTAATATTGCATTATGTGTTAATCCAGAATTAGAATATTCTAAAATTTTTGATGAAGAAAAGCAAGTTACCTATATTATGTTAGAATCCTTAATTAAGAATTTATATAAGAAGCCAAAAGATGCCAAATACAAGATTACAGGCACTTTAAAGGGTTCTGAAATTATTGGTTTAAAATATGTTCCATTATTCAACTATTTCAAGGATAAATTTACTGAAACTGGTTTCAGAGTTATTGGTGCTTCTTATGTTTCTGACGAATCTGGTACTGGTATTGTTCATCAAGCTCCAGCTTTTGGTGAACAGGATTTTGATGAATGTACAGCTGCAGGTGTTATTTCTGAAAAATTAACTCCTCCAAATCCGGTTGATGATGACGGTAAATTTACTGATGAAGTTTCTGATTTCAAAGGTTTATATGTTAAAGATGCTGATAAAGAAATTATGAAATATTTAACTTCTAAAGGTAATTTATTATTAGCTGGTCAAATTAGACATAGTTATCCATTTTGCTGGAGATCTGATACTCCTTTATTATATAGAACCGTTCCTGCTTGGTTTGTTAGAGTGAAGGAAATTATTCCAAGAATGCTTGAAAGTGTTGAACAAACTAGATGGGTTCCAAATAATATCAAAGAGAAGAGATTTTCTAACTGGATTGCAAATGCAAGAGATTGGAATGTTTCAAGAAATAGATATTGGGGTACACCTATTCCATTGTGGGTTTCTGATGATATGGAAGAAGTCATCTGTATTGGTTCTATCGAAGAATTAAAAGAATTATCTGGTGATTCTTCTATCACTGATATTCATAGAGATAAGATTGACCATATTACTATTCCATCTAAAATGGGTAAGGGCCAATTAAAGAGAATTGATGACGTTTTTGATTGTTGGTTTGAATCTGGTTCTATGCCGTATGCTTCAAAGCATTATCCATTTGAAAATAAAGAAAAATTCTCAAATTCTTTCCCAGCAAATTTTATTTCTGAAGGTTTAGATCAAACTAGAGGTTGGTTTTATACTTTATCTGTTTTAGGTACCCATTTATTTGATACTGTTCCATATAAGAATGTTATTGTTTCAGGTCTGATTTTAGCTGGTGATGGTAAAAAAATGTCCAAGAGACTGAAGAATTATCCAGATCCAAGTTTAATTACTTCTAAATATGGTGCTGATGCATTAAGATTATATTTGATTAACTCACCAGTTTTAAAGGCAGAAACTTTGAAATTCAAAGAAGAAGGTGTTAAGGAAGTTGTTTCTAAAGTCTTGTTACCATGGTGGAATTCTTATAAGTTCTTAGAAGGTCAAATTGCCTTATTGAAGAAAACTGAAAATATTGATTTTAAATTTGATCCAACTTCAAAATCTGATAATGTTATGGATAGATGGATTTTAGCATCGCTTCAATCATTGATTAAATATATCCATGAAGAAATGGGTGAATACAGATTATATACTGTGGTTCCTCAATTATTAGGTTTAATTGATGAATTAACTAACTGGTATATTAGATTAAATAGAAGAAGATTAAAAGGTGAAAACGGTGTTGCAGATTGTTTGAAAGCACTTAATACTTTGACTGAAACTTTATTCACTTTAGTCAGAGCAATGGCTCCTTTTACTCCATTCCTATCTGATGCAATATATCAAAGATTAAGACCATTATTCACTGAAGAAACTTTAAATAATTATGGTAAAGATCATAGATGTGTTCATTTCTTATCATATCCTACTGTTAATGCAGAATTATTTGATGAAAAGATTGAAACTGCCGTTGCTAGAATGCAAAAGATTATCGACCTTGGTAGAAATATTAGAGAAAAAAAGACTATTTCTTTAAAGACTCCATTGAAGGAATTAGTTGTTTTACATTCTGATAAAGATTATATCTCGGATGTTGAATCATTAAAGAAATATATTATTGAAGAACTGAATGTGAGAGAAATCGTCATTACTTCTGATGAAGATAAATACGGTGTTGAATATAGAGCAGTTGCAGATTGGCCAGTTTTAGGTAAGAAGTTAAAGAAGGATGCAAAGACCGTTAAGGCAGGATTACCAAAATTAACATCTGAAGAAGTTAAATCCTTTTTACAGTCTGGAAAGGTTACTGTTAGCGGCATCGAATTAACTTCTGAAGATTTAAATGTTTTAAGAGGTTTACCAGAATCGAAGGCTGCAGATGGTCACGAAGCAAGATCTGAAGCTGATGTTTTAATCATTTTAGATATTAATTTGTATGCTGAATTAGAAACTGAAGGTATTGCAAGAGAATTAATCAACAGAATCCAAAGATTAAGAAAGAAGTTCGGTTTGGAACAAACTGAAGAAGTTTTAGTTCAATATAATGTTAAAAAGGATGACTGTGATATTGAAAAAGTCATTAAGGATCATTCTGAAATATTACTCAAATGTACTAAAATTCCTTTGGAACATATCGCTGAATCTGATAAGGAACTCATTGGTGAAGAAGAAGCAACTATCAACGACACCGTTCTTTCTTTAAGACTCTTAAGATTATAATTTTGTTTTTCTCCTGTTGTATAAAGTTACATAGACATCTAGTGTAATCTCTACACATATTACATATATATATTTCAAGTAAATAACAACTAATAAAAATTTCAAGCAAAAGAAAGTAGCTAAAAATTTATTACCCGGAGCGCGGGCAAATTTATTAACATTTGTTATTACTTTAACATGAACTCTTCATTTTTATTGTTATAAAAGATTTGATCTAGTAGTAAATCAATAGAAGAACCCAAAGGAGATTTAAAACAGGCAATAAAATAGGCCAAAAAATACACAGTGTAAATTAAAAAATGTCATTTGGTTCAAGATTAGGAGGTTTTGGGTCAAATGTTTCTGCATTGGGAACAGGAACATCTACTGCATCAGGAACATTACAAGATTTACAAAATGACATTGTTGTTAATAATATTGGTGATGATAGCGTTAGTGATATAGCATTTTCTCCACAAGCAGAATTCATGGCTATCTCTAACTGGGATAAAAAGAACAGAATTTTTGAAATAACGAACAATGGTCAAGTTGAAGGTAGAGCTTTATATGAGCATGATGGACCAATATTATCAACAAGATTTACATTAGATGGTACAAAAGTAATCAGTGGTGGAGCTGACAAACAAGTGAAATTATTTGATTTGGCAAGCCAACAGGCACAAACTATAGGTATACACAATGATACTGTTAGAGTTGTGAGACATGTTACTTGTGGGCCCCAAAATACGCCATGCGTTGTAAGTGGATCTTGGGATAAAACAATTAGATATTGGGATACAAGACAACAGAATCCTATTTGTACATTAGATATGCCTGAACGTGTGTATGCAATGGATTCATCACAAAAATTATTAGTTGTTGGTACAGCTGAAAGGCATGTTTTAATTATTAATTTAGATAATCCCGATAAAATTTTCAAAACCACAGTATCACCATTGAAATATCAAACAAGATCAATTGGGTGTTATCCAAAAGGTGACGGTTTTGCTATTGGTTCTATTGAAGGTAGATGTGGTATCCAATATATAGATGACGCACAACAAAAACAATGTGGATTCTCATTTAAATGTCAAAGAGTTAACAAAACGGCTACAAAAGAAGCGAATATTTATTCATTAAATTCAGTAGTATTTAATCCACAATTTGGTACTTTTGCTACTGCTGGCTCAGATGGTACATTTTCTTTCTGGGATAAAGACTCAAGACATCGTTTGAAGGGCTACCCATCGCTAAATGCGACAATACCTGTAACAAATTTTAATAGGACTGGTATGTTATTTGCATATGCTTTAAGTTATGATTGGAGCAAAGGTTATGAAGGTAATACGCCAAATTATACAAATACTGTTAGAATCCACGTTTGTAAAGATGACGAAGTCAAACCAAAACCAAAAAGAAAATAATTTATATAAATAAAAAAGATATATAACGTGTATATTTGCAATTATTTTCAACCTATTTTCAACCTACAATAATTGTAACAATCACCTCTAGTAATAGTTTACTTTCTGTCTTTGAAAAACAAGATATATGAAGAGTTAAATGTACATTGTTATAAATAAATAGTAAAGAGGAATTTTCAAATAAACTTCCATCTACTTGAAAAAAGTAAATAGGGAAAAAAGCACAGAAATGAAATAAAATATTAATAATTAAGCTGAATAAAAATACATGAGCAAAAGAAAAAAAAACTTATTCAGTGAACACACATGGATAAGCATCAAAAATACCTCAGATTTCGTTCCTATTAATTGGATCTCCCCAAAAATCGGGTAACATTTCAGAACCATCAGCACTTGGATATAAGCCGAAATCAAAAAATTGTTCGGATCCATTAAAATCACCTAAAAATGGTGTATCATTATCAATGGTGAAACCACTTGTTGCAGTATTTTGTTCATTTTGTTGGCCTACTTGCTGCAAATCCGTAGAACTTTGAATAGCTGATTGCAACTTAGAATTACTAGAAGATGCGGGCGTTGATTTGCTGGTAATTGATTTCTTTGTGACCCTTGTCTTTTTGTTAGAATTACGTTTAACATCTGTAACACTTGAAGTTGTTGAACCAGGTGGTTCAGCCGTTACATCTTCCGAGACACTTTCTAATGGAGCAGGGCCATCTGTTTTGAGAACTGGGGTGGTGGCTGCCGAAGAAGCTTTCTTCCGTGTACGCTTAGTAGTAACTGCAGATACAGTCGGAGTAGCTGTCTTAGCTGTTTGAGGGGTTGCAGGATTGTTCGGAGTTTTGGGAGTGGCCGGAACTGAATTAGCATTGGTTTTCCGTCTAACTTTCTTTTTCTGAGTAGCTGATGATGCTATATTTGTAACCGGAGGATTTGAATTTACAGAATTAGAACCATTGGTTAATGGTGTTGGAACACCAGTGCTTGGAGCCGTCACCCGTTTGTCGTTTATCGGAGATTCCTTAGTTCCTGGTTGTAATTGACCTAACATATTAGAAAATTCAGCAAATTGTGAAACAGGTTCAGGTTTAGCATTACCACTATTGCTGCTGTTATTATTATTTTCTGCGTTACTATCTGGATTGAGCTTATTAGGTTGAACGGTATTTGGACTGTTTATATTCTGCAACCTCTTTCTATTATCCGATTCTAAAGACCTTAGTCCTTCACCATACTCTTTTAATCCATCACTAGGAAACTGGCGTCTATTTGAAGTATTTTGTGGATACATATTTGGACCCATATTTTGGGCTGGTTGAACTACTGGCGGATAACCATACATTTGTTGTTGTTGAGTTGTTATTTGTGATATGTCACTGACATTACCTGGAGTCTGAGCCTGTGATTGCGGTTGTGAAAAGGAATTAGCATTTGAAGGGCTTACTAAATCGGAATCTAAACGTTGCCTTTTGTTGGGAGATAATCGCTGTGTTGATTTCATTTGTTGCTGTTGCTGCAAAGGAAGTTTTTGAAACTGACTGTTAATTGGTGATATATCATCAGGATGTTGCTGTTGCTGGATATGAGGATAATGCTGATTTCCTGAATAAACACGGTTATTGGATAATACTTGACCATTCAAATTTCTAACTTGAGTTGGCTGTTGAGTTGCTGGGGTGGTCTGTGGGAGTTGACCTGGTTGATTAGGTATACCCCTTCGTTGTACATTTTGAAAATTTTGTTGCTGAGCAAATGGTGATTGTGGTGGATACGGTGACTGTTGAGATTGCGTTTGAGCTGATTGACCGGGTTGATTATGTTGGTTGAAACCAGAATTATAATTTTGTGGATGTTGCATATTTTGTGGTGAATGCGGGGTGAACTTGGACATATTATTGTTAAGATCTGTATTACTCAAATTTGATTGATTATTCGGTATGATATTTATAGACTGCGGATTACGCTGTGATGTTTGTGGCCTCGTGAAGCCTGATGGTGAACTAATATGGTTAGCCTGATTGTTTTGAGATCTTAAATTTGGATTCATAACCGGTTGTTGTTTCTGTTGCTGCTGTTGAAATGAAGTTTGAGAATTGGAAATCATATTATCAGGACCAATTGGCTGTTGACTTCGTTGGGTCTGCGGCTGTGCTTTTTGTGGTTGCTGTAGAGATGAAGGTTGTACAGGGACCTGTCTCTGGATTAACTGAGATGGATGCGGTGGTTGTGGTACGATGTTACGCTGTAGTTGTTGTTGTTGTTGTTGTTGTTGTTGTTGTTGTTGTTGTTGTTGTTGTTGTTGTTGTTGTTGTTGTTGTTGTTGTAATTGCTGTTGATGCTGCTGCTGTTGTTGCTGCTGTTGGATAATACGCTGCTGCTGTTGAGTATAAGGGGTCAGTGTAGATTGTGGTTGAGGAGTATGACCTTGAGACTGGCTTTGCAAAATTTGACCTTGTGTTGACTGCAATGATGGATGGGGTTGCTGTGATTGTTGTAGTTGTTGTAGTTGTTGTAGTTGTTGTTGCTGCTGTTGTTGCTGTTGATGTTGCTGTTGTTGTTGATGTTGTAGTTGTTGTTGCTGCTGTTGATGTTGCTGTTGTTGTTGATGTTGATGTTGCTGTTGTTGATGTTGTTGCTGCTGCTGCTGCTGCTGTTGCTGCTGAATATTCGGATCAAGCGATTGAGTATTATGAACTGGTCTTTTTTGATTCCATGTACTATCTATTGTGTGATTTTGTATAGCAATTTGTTGTGGAGTGGGTGCATTTGAAACATTATTTGACGGAACTGCATTGGCCGTTGCTGGATTATTAGCATTCCTTGATTCGTATTTTTGCAAATTAACCAGATGGTAGTATTGTGAAGCATTTTCTGAACTACCTCTTTCAGTGCGAGCATTAAATATATCCCAAAATACCTGCCACCATTCATATATGAAACCTTGGGGTGTATCCATTGTCATTTGAGATTTCGGTAATTCTGATTTCGAATTTAACATATAGAATTTATCTAAAATCCTCTCATTATCTTTCACCAGAGGTATACTTGCTTCTTTGAAAAATGCAGCAGCAGAAGAATTAAAACCTGATTTTAACAAGAAATCATATATATATGCATTTAATAATTCTTTAGAATTTGCGGCTGCCGAATCTTTAACCAAAAGTTCATCAGATTCTTGAGGAAATGAATTATTCTTTATGTCCATAATTAAAAAAATTTGAAAATGTTAATAAATAAAAAATATAATAAAAAAAGCAAACGGTTAAAACAGATCTAATGAAACAGAATTAGGTTAATGATTGAATTATATGAACGAAGTGAAGATTGTATATAAATTTTTTTCAAGAAATTTCAGCTATAGGCTTAAAAGAAAATGGAAACCTAAATGAGTATTTGAACTTTTATCCTAAATGGGCAGAATTCTTAATAAAAGGAAATTATTTCAAATGGAAAAGTATATTTTGTGTTAAAGGAAAATTAAATGAAACTAACAATAGGCAAAGATCTATTACTATGCACTTTTTTATTTCTGAATAAAGGGCTAATATAACCACAGTTAAATTAAACTCTAATGATGCTGGTTATATTAGATTATGCGATGGTAAATATCCGAAAATAAAAATTTAACTATGAATTTGGTAAATAATAGAAGAGCCAGTTGAGGAAGAAGACTATGTTGGGGACCTCCGACATGAATGGAGATGGTACAATACAAACAATGCAAAGTAGCGCTATTTGCTCAACGAGGGCGAATTCAATTTAGTTTTCACCTAAAGAATCTGAGTTTCCTATTTGGGTATCTACATCAAAAGCGTCGATCGACCGTAACATGAATCCAATCGGTGTTAACAAATACATTTATAGTAATTTATTGTTTCACAAACGTTTAATAGAATAAACGCTTTTATGAAAGAAAAGTTGTGCCCCAAGAACAACCAATAGAACGGAGACTCCAATAAAGCTGCTAACACTTGTACTTGGATATACATTCCAAGCCCATTCGTGCAACAATAATAAAACAACACCTACATATATATTTGCAACACTGTCAAACACCAGAAAGGGCAAGCTATAATAGTACCATGACAAAAACTGATAGTGAAGACTTCTAGCAAAAAGCACGCCAGTTATGTTTGATAGCATCATAATTTTTGCAATATTATAACCACTTTCATCAGTAAAAATAACACAATTACCTTGATTAAGAGTATTTTGATAAAATCTTAATAATCCATCATTCACTAGCAACTGATAAAGACTTTTTCCTGTCATTTTAAAGGTCAACCATTTAGCAAATATAAAAGTCAATAATGTGATAATATGAAGTGCCAACAAAAACTTATGAAACATTTCACTTAGAAATACTTCCTCATCTACAAACTTCCAATTGACTGACCATTTATACATAAATTGTCTTTTGAAATCAAACGCATTTTTTAGAAAACTATTTCTAATCTCTTCGCCATTGCATAAAAACTGAAAATTCACTCCAATAAAAATAAAAACACCAAAAACTAACATTCCCAATGTTTTCAGCAAATTTTCATCATTCAAAAAATAGACAATAATTAACAATCCTGGCAAATATAATAATGCATTCATTTTCACACTCAATCCAAGCATATAACAATCTACCGCCAAAAAAGTTAATAAATTAGCATATAAACCCATGTAGCGTCTTTCTGTCTTATTTTCATTTTCATATGAACCCTTTTTAAAATTTGCAGCTAACTGTAATAATAAAATAGTTCCTAGCATAAAAAAAGTAGTAAAACAATCATTAAATAATCTCAAAACATAAATTGAATGTAATCTTTTTGAAATCACTAAAAAATAAAACACAATTGGTTTGACTCTATTTCTACCATTCATTTGCAAATATATTAAAAATGTTAAAGCTAATGTCATCAAATATAATAATCTGAAAAATTGTTGTCCATTTTTTAAGTATTCAATCCCATTGGTCAGCATTTTCATCCATGAATAAAGAAAAACATATCCACCTGGATAAACAATCGGACCTGTGTCTCCTGAAATTTTATCATAATTCAATTCACCTTGCTCAATTTGTGTAATTTGTTGCATATACGTTTTATAATCAATTTCAGTATACGGAATTTTCATAATAATCAGTTCTAGAAGAATAGCTTCGCAAAAAAATAACAAAACACATATTGGGCCCACAATTTCGGAATCAAAAAATAATGTCCTAGTCAAATTTCTTACGAATATATAGTATTTTTTAAAAAATCCCTGATTTTCCTGAACAAAGCCTTGTTTTTTTATATTTATATTAGTTCTATGTATTTTTTCTGGCATCTCTTGATGTTAATTTATCACAGCTGTAAAATGAAACTTAACATCCAAGTGATGTGTTAATCATCAAGATCTCAATTGTTGTGAAATTTGCAAGAAGCGTATCTAGAACAAACCAGATCGCACATGTAGAATTTTGATATTTGGTTTGGTAATAGGTTATGTGTGTAGTGTGTAGATTTTGTTTGCATTTGAAAACCATAGCAGTAGTTTTGCTTGCACTCTGGACTATAAGCTACGAGCTAGAGTATTGCGACATGAGATATGTAACATTCTCCTTTTCTTCATCTTATTCATAATAGGCAGAGCCATATGTTAAATCTAGGTATTATTTAGTTGCGAAAACTATAGAAGTCTTCGCCAACTAAATAAACAAAAATTATGAAGCATATGATTTACTAACCGATGTTGCTTTTATAGCAATGTTGCTAAATATTCAAAAAGACTGAAAGTATTATATACATGCTTTTAAGACAAACATTTTAAAAAAGTTATTTAAATAATTCCATTCTACAAACATTCTAAACGGTAAAATAACCATTTTTTGGATCTTAATCTATTAAACTAGTGAGTTTGAATCTATTGCTTTAGCAGGATCTCCAATTTTAAATAAAGAATCTGATTCTGTTTTTTCTAGATCTGCAGGATTGTTGTTATTTGTTATTTCATCATTTTCACTAAGTCCACTAATCTTATGTGCAATTTCTAAATCTTTTTGAATTTGAGTTTTATTTCTGTTTTCAAAAAAGCCTATATTCAAAATATTTCTGACTTTATCAACATCATTTGGAAAAAAGTTGGCCTTTGTAATATTGTATGTAAATCCAGGAATAACACATGCTAAAATACCAATGAATAAACATGCCCAAAAAATTCCACTTTGATAAACCCTTATACCTAGTTGATAAAAGTTATTTGAAAAAGGTGAAGAAGACCAAGCACAAACCCAAATTACTAATAAAACATCAGATAGAACATTTAAACTTATAGTAATAAGATCCCATCTTCTTTGCTTCAAAATAATGTATAGATTGCATGCGAAAATTGAAATATTGACGGAAAAAGTACCAACTGAAAAAACGGTTGAAATGCTTAATCCATTGTGAGTAGCAACATTACCTGTTCTGAATATAAGCCATGGAAAGAAAAATGATATTGCGCTTTGATAAAATCCATCGATCATGTAAATCAAAAATTTCCAGACATCTGTATATTTGCTACGTTGAATTCCTGGTCTATATAATTGTGGAATAGCCAATGACACATAATCTGGAACATCTTGATCCATAGTTGCAAGGGTGATAACAGGAACAGATGTAAAGAATAAATTAAAAAGCATCAAAAATGTATATTCGTATAAATATGTCCCATCAAAGTCAGTAAAAATACCGTACCAAAATAATGGCATCACAAAAATAACATTCTTGTAGAAAAAACATGGAATCATTTCTGATAATCTCTGATACGACCATTTACCATGAACTAATAATAACCTTTCTAAATATGAGAATTGGCCAATTGCATAGTCAGAAGACATGGCAGCCTGTCTACCCTCTTCACCAGCAATCCCAACACCAACATTTGCTGCCTGGATCATCGAAACATCATTTGCCCCATCACCAATTGCTAACGTTATAACATCCAAATTCTCCTTTACTAGTTTAACAACATCTGCCTTTTGTGATGGAGAAACTCTACAGCATAAAACAGAGCAACATCTTTTTCCTAGTAATAAAAACTTTAATTGTATATTCCGAGGACTCTCATCAAACAATAAACTTAACGTTTTACCATCAACTAATAATGCATGGTTTTCATCTGGAATTGAATGGTCTAATTTAGCCTTCATCAATACATTAGGATCATCTAAATCATTGACATTGAACTTTTCTCTCAAATAAAAATCAATTAGCTTTTCTAATTCTTCAACATTATTACTTTGAATCTTCAATAAATCCATATTGTTATTCAACATTGAACATGAATAACCAATACTGATTGCGGTTTCAACCTTGTCCCCAGTCAAAACCCAAACTTTTATACCTGCTTTCCTCAGACTTTCAATAGTATGTGGAACGTCATCTTGTAGCTTGTCATCAATTGCAGTTGCTCCAATCAATCGGACACCTCTTTCAAATTCATCTGCAAGCTGTTCCATCTGTATCTCTCTTTGTTCATCCAGCAGTTTACTTGCTTCAAGATATTTATTAAACCAATTATAAAATGCAACATGGTTCAATTCCTTCGATGAAACACACAATGTACGTAAACCTTCAACTGAATATTCTTCTAAATTTGCTCTAATCTCGGTATCATATTTACCCTCTATACTTCTTTCCAGTATCACATTATCTGCACCTTTCATATATAGGATAATTCTATCGTCGGGATTCTGAACTACAATAGACATTCTTTTTCGAGCAGATGTAAATGGAATAACACATAATACTTTATACTTTGATTCTTCACCATTCTCATATATCGAATATTCATCATTTTCTTCACCTAAAAACACAACACCCATATCTCTTGCAAATGATACTAATGCAACTTCATCAGGAGATTCAGCGCTATAATTAATGGCAAAGCTATCAGCAATGTCTTCGATACTGTCATATTCAATCACTGCAGAATGGCATATTGCCAAAGCATACAAAAACTCTTTGTTATTACTATCACTCAACTCATCAACAAAATCTTTTGAAACGAACGTAACATTTTCTTTCTTGAAAAATGGATTATATGGTTCCATTTTTTCACACATTGCCGAAAACTCAATGGATATCAACTCATTCATCTTCATGCTCTTTTCATGAACATCAACATTTCCAACCCTTATATCCCAACCTTGCTGCGCAGAAGTGTATGCTAAACCATATGATTTATCTGTAATTGCACATTTTTTAAATTCCATAATATTTTGTGTCAAAGTACCTGTCTTATCACTAAAAATATATTCAATTTGACCCAAATCATCAGATATACCCCAAGATTTGGGAATGCAAGGAAAATCTAGTTTTTCATAATACATGTTAACATCAGAATAGATGAAATAAACCTGAATGGTTTTAATAATTTCGATTGTAATGTAAAGAGAAATTGGGACTAAAGTCTGGTACATAATAAGAACCACAAAAAATGTTAATGTACCATTAGCAGCTGGTGTTGGAGCATACGGTTTGTATTCAAAAAATAATCTTGAATTATCCGTTTTCCTATAAAATAAACCATTGATTAAACCTGAAACAAAACACAGGATAAATAATAATAAAAAATTAATTAGCACAAAATAATTTAAATCCCTTGAAATCCTTGACTTTTTTGTTGGTGTCACACCTGAATTTAACATTATTTTAGTATCTGCTCCAGTAGAAATAACAATACAAATGACATAATTGGTATTTCTTAATACAGAACCTCTTAATAAAACATTATTTATAGTCACAGTCTCGGAAATAGGTTCTTTGACATTGTCATTACATTCATCGTGTACTACACCATGAAATGTATATAAGTCTTTATTGGGCTGCTCCGTCGAAACCGAAAATTTCAGCTTTGTTAAATCAGATAATTCTCGTATTTTCTTTGAGGAAAATTGTAAAGCTTGTTTCGTTTTCAAATTTGTTTCACCATCTAAATTTTTGGTTTCAACATAACAAACATTGTTTTCATTACTGGATTTAAGGATTAATACATCAGATGGTATTTCTTCATTTTTCTTTATACGTAATATATCACCAACTAAAACATTTTTCCATTGTGTAGTTTTAAATTTAACTGGAAAATTTGAAGTTGTTGTGTTATTTGACATAGTATCTTCAATCATATTTATATTATTCAAATTATTCGATCTTAACGTAAATAAATCTAAGTTTGGGTTATTTTCCAAATCATTTGACTCAATTTTTGATTTTCGTTTAAATAATTGGCTAAAGTTGGAAAATATTTTTGTACAACCTTTTTTAAATTTTCTCCATGGACCAACTTGATCTTGCAAAGCATTAAAATTGGATATCCCTTCTAATTTATGAACTTTGGAAGAATTTAATTCATAATCTGAAATAGCACGTCTGTAATCCTCAAATGCATCTTTTATAGCTGTTAGAACAACAATAACAATAAGTGGAACAGCTTGCATGCCAGGAGATTGAACGCCAAAAATTTGGAAACAACCAAGGATAATAATGAATAAAAAATAAGAATTGGCTATATTTGTGAATTGGAAAAAAAGATTTTTTGGAATAAAATTTAATGGAGTATATTTTGTTGTTCTGATTTTATTTCGTTGATAAATAATTTTATTTTGATTAGTTTTCGGATCAATCATATGATCTGGTAATGGTTGATTGAAATATATTTCACGAACTTCATCCTCCGATAAGTTTTTATTCTTATAATTATTTCCGAAGAATTTTTTTATACTATAATTGGATACGGTGGACAAAAGTTGTCTAACATCTTCTTCTACAGTTTTCATTTGAAAGCGGCTGAGCTGATTCTCTGTGTGGCTTTGGAATCACTGATAACAAGGGTCCTAAGTCCTAAACCAATTCAATTGTCAAACTAAAAAAAGTAAACAGAGATATAATAACAGAAAGCGTCCTTCTTTGAATTGAAGTTGTTTGATGGTAACAATATATATAAAATTTCTTAAATTAAATTTATAAATATATATATACAGAGCAACATGAATCAAAACTGAAAAAAAATAAAGAAAATAAAAAAAATTGAAACAGAAACCGAAACTAATACAGAAAGCGCGAATATAGAAATTTGGACTGTTGATATGGAAAACGAACTTTCATTGAAAGGAAAAGCAGAAGGCATGTTGGAATAATACAGAACCTTTTGTTCTCTTATCAAATATGATACTACTTTGAACCTGAGTGAAATGCTATGCGTACTAGTAGGTTATCATAAACTTCTAAACATTTTTTGGCAAATATAGTCTTGCGGAAACTTTCATGTAATGACCACTTTTATAAGAAAAAGATACCTATTACCAAAATAGTTGAAATGCTTAATCCATTGTGAGTAGCAACATTACCTGTTTTGAATATAAGTCATGGAAAAAAAAAGTGATATTGCACCCTGATATAACGCGTTGAAAATGTAAATCAAAAATTTTCAAACATTTCTATACTTGCGATGTTTAATTCCTGGCCTATATAATTGTAGGCAAAGCCACTTTTAAACTAAAAGGAAACAAAGAAACAAAAGGGTCCTTAACTGGAATATGAAGTTGTTTTTTTTAATATGCTAATCAAAATAAGTTAAAATCTTTTAATTGATTAGACAAAATATACAGAGCAACCTCTAGTCATTAAATACATACTAAAAAATATAGATGAAAAATATAGATAAACAACAAAAAATATAGCAAAATATTTTAAATTTTATATTTTACATAAGTTGAGTCATAATTTCAAGCACAAGATTAATTAGTATTGATATGAATTCAAGCTAATGATCATTAAGACAATTATGTTGCTATTCTGGGAAATATTGATGCTATACACCAACTTACTATACCCTGTAAGTCTTGCAACGTTTTTTTATATAGATAAATATTATGTTACATAAATCATGCATACCCTTATTGATTTATGCTTATAATAAATATGCTTCAAGCTTAAAGCCTTTCAGCTCTTAACACGGGCTGCGTAACCATTAAAGTAGGATGTAGGATTTCTTAATTCCAGTGATTTCCCAATTTTAAACATTTTTTCAATTTTTCAATTTTTCAAGTTTTTCTCGACGACTCGACGACAATATGACACTGAGCGAAACTTCTATTTCTTTCCAGTTATTTTAGCTATTACTCTATACCATCTTTTTCAAATATACATATAATTAAACAAGCAAAAAATACAAACAATTATCATACAATGTCCATTGAAGAAATCCCACAAGGTGCTGAAGTTACTGTCATTCCAAAGGCTGAAAAGAAAGCAAGAGATGCTCTTTTAAAATTAGGTTTAAAGCCATTGAAAGAAATTTCTAGAGTTACTTTCAGAAAGAAGAATAATACTATTTTAGCTATTGAAAGACCAGAAGTTTACAGAACTTTAGGTGGTTCTTATATTATCTTTGGTGAAGCTAAGGTTGAAGATTTAAACAAGAGATACCAAGAAGCTATGGCAGCTCAACAAGCTGCAAGAGAAGTTAACGATGCTGTTAATCCTCCACAAGGTGATGATTTAGCTGCTTCTATTCAAGATGATTTAAAGAAAGCTTCTCTTGAAGATAAATCTGCAGATGCTGAAGCTGATGATGAAGAACCAGCAGATGCTACTGGTCTTGAAGAATCTGATATTACCGTTATTGTTGAACAAGCTAACACTACTAGAAATAAAGCTATCAAAGCTCTTAGAGAAAACAATGGTGATATTGTTAATGCTATCATGTCTCTTTCTTAATTGTATTTGTAATTTTACAGTTAGTTTATAAAATTATAAATTGAGAGAATTAATAACTATAACAATACAAAATTATTTATTTCAGTATTTATATATCTTCATTTATTATTGTTTCTTCATTTTTTTCTTTTACTATTTTATTGTCAACTTGGATATCACCATTTAATGTACCACAATTTGGACATTGATATCTTACTTCATTTGGTAATTTGCCAGGTGGTGCTAAACCATTATGAATTAAACATTTAGTACAAATTAATGCATATCTCCTTTCTGGACCTAATTCATTTTCACCAAGTAATGCATTTAAGAAATGATCATATAATCCATTACCTTGATTCTTTTGTAAATCTTCTAAAACTTTTCCTTTCTCTCCATCTTGAATCATTTTTATATATTCTTCTCTCTTCTTTTGAATTTCCGAAGCTTCTTTTTCCATCTCTTTTATATCTTGACCATTAGAAAATCTTACAAGTAAATCTTTCGTCTTATCAAAATTAGTTTTCTCCTTTAATATATCTAATTGTTTATTATGTTTATCCTTCAAAGTTTCACTATAACTTTCTCTATTATTAATTAAATAATCGAAAAATATTAAAATTGTATAATATATTAAACCAATTATTAATGGAATTGTAAATAACAAAATCGCAGTTTTAAATTGTTTCAAATTTTCCTTTTGATAACTATAACTAAAATAAATAACGTATCCGGCACTTAAATATAATGGTATTATTTTTTGATAATATTGTTTTTGTGATTTTAGTTTTCGTAGTTTCTTCTCATTTGATGCAAGTTTGTTAGACACTTTTTTAAGTTCAATTTCAAATTGATCTGGATCAAAGTTTTTGGATCTAAATAAAAACATATTTAAATTCATATATACCTGTTAAATTAATCACAATTCGAAATCAGATGATGATGCTCAGAAATTAAACCGTGAGTGTCAAATATGTCTTGCAACTTATCATGATATTTTTCTTATTATCTCATACATAAATTAAATAAATTAATAAAAGAAAATACTGTAAATAAATAAAATAAAATAAAATAAAATAAAATAAAATAAAATAAAATAAAATAAAATAAAATAAAATAAAATAAAATAAATAAAAAAATTTTAGAATGCAGTCACGTGCAACACTATAACGACCCGCCACTCTACCTCAGACACTCATACTTACTCATCATTTTAAACTTATTAATCACATTTATTAGCTCCATTCTAATTAATTATCATCAGAACATTAATCAAATATATATTTAGCATTTATGAATAAGATAATTAATTTAGTTGTTATTCTAAATGTTTTTGTTTAACTTTTCGGCTTCTATTTCCTATATAATTTAACCATAAAAATACATGATAAAAATAACATTATAAATAATTTTATATCTATTTCACATCGTTTGTGACATTATCTACCCCACATTTTAACTTTTTATCAGCTTTCTCTAGCTCCAATAAAGCTAATTTTAATTCATCAACAGTCTCACGCTTTTTACTTTGTGATAAATCATATGCTGAAATATTGGCAACAAGACGCTCCCCTAAAAAGGTTGTTGTTTTCTCTATGTACACTCGGAGTTGTTCTAAATACCAATCTTTAAACTCTGAAATTATGGATATAATCTTTTTTTGTGATCTATTTGCTGTAATTGCAATACTTAATGCTGTGATAGCAAAGCACGTATTTAATGTGACAAAATCATATAAATACCCAATATTACATAATGCAAATATTGTAAATGGAACTGTAATAATTTCTTTGGTTAAAAATTTGTTGATATTAGATTGTAATTCTGGTAATTTCTCACTTGCAACCTTATCCTGTAACTCATATAGAAATTTATTAACAGTGATTTTATTTTCAATTGAATCCTCACATTCTGGTGTCACTGCTTCAGGAAATAGTGTATCAATTTTACCTTCTAAGTAATAAGAGTTTGCAATCGCATCTTGCAACGAGCCATAACATTCCACACCTTCATTAAATAAACCATTTTTCACTTTAGCTCTAGTACCATTCAATAAATTAGATATAATAAGAGTAAGATCACCTGAATTAATTATTAATTGGCTTATTTTAGTTAAATCTTTAACAAGGACGTTTTCTAAAAATGGTGTAACTTTACTTTGTAATTCAAAATGAGATTTTTGTGCCCAGTCTGTAATTTCTTGTTTTAATTCTTTGGAAACTTCAACATCATCAGATTCTTCAAATTGTAGGTCTCTAATTAAGCTACGTAATAATAATATTAAAGGTTTATACCCCGAAGTTTCTCTATTTATAGTGTAAAGAAGTTCATTCATATTAGATTGTTGATACAACCTTAGGTATTCACTAATGTTATTTATATTTTCGGAAACCAATTCATTTGCATGATTTAATTTAGCAAGATCAACTTCAAAATTATTTTTTTTGAAATTTTCAGTTAAGGATGTTCCTATCGTTGAAATTTCTTCAGAATTATTATTAAGCACAAAATATGGTAAATCGTTAATTTTTTCAACTTTTTCAGTAGATGATGTAACATAAACCCATATTTGACAATCTGATTCAATAATTTGGTCGTCTTTTGGTAGTACATCAAAATTTAAAGATTCTGCACCTTCAACTTTTATGGAATGATTGAATTGTTTATCATTGACTTCAACAAACGATAAATTATTAAATAGATCACGATTTAAAAGTTTGTTAGTTCCATCATTCAATTTTGCATCTTGAATTAATCTGGTTTCACTATTTAAAATTGGTGATTTACTTATAAATACGCCTCCACCAATAGCTTCATCTTGAAATCCACCAAGAATTTTTATATTTGAATTTGAATTTGCTGAACGAAATTCTTTAATTAATTTTGCAGCTTTATTATCATTTGACAATGGATCTACGATTAAGGAATCTACAAAGAGTCCTGGTTCAATATTTTTTGATTGGGAAATACCTAACGTGATTGTTGATGGTTGGAATTCTAAATAGTTAGACTCATTTTTAGGAACAATTTTTTTCAAAGAATTTATTTTATTTAGTACCTGAGGATTTGAACCAAAATATGTGATTGCATTATCAAGTGTTTCTATTAAAGGTTTGTATGTATGTAATGTATGGTTGAATCTTTCAAATCCTCTGATCTTCAATTTTGAAAGTAAAGCTTTTGATTTTATTGGACTCATTATCCTTTGGATTTTCAAAATATTGTATTATTGGATGATTTACCAATTGAGTTTGATAAGGTGAGGACATTTCAACTTTAAACTTGAAAAGATGAACACTCAGTTAGTATTCTTCTACAACATTCAAATCATGATGCGCAAAATAATAGAGAGATTTTAGAAATTTTAGCATTTTGAGGGGAAAATAAGAGAGTTTCGAATTTTCATAGAAAATACAAAAATCTACATATTTTTATAAAATCTACTTCGTTTTTGTGAACTTCCCTTATCAGTCTAAATCCTGTTAAGTGAATATATTACGGAATGATACCGTTGTTATTATTTAGACGACAACTATCAACCACTAAATACATTAAAGGACATCAAAATCCACTTGTATGTATGAATTGAAGTCAATTTTGAAATGGAAGACTGAAATACGAAATAAAATACTAACTTATTATTAATTTTTTCACTCAATCAGGGATTACCTAATTTTAAAACTCCTAATACCAAATTACCAGTGAAACACACTTTATCAAATGTTAAAAAAATATTGTTGGTTTCTTCATGTAAAGGTGGAGTTGGTAAATCTACTGTTTCCACAAATTTAGCAATTGCATTGCGTAATTCTAACTTAAATGTGGGACTTTTAGATGCAGATATTTTTGGACCAAGTATACCAAAATTGATGAACTTAAAGGGGGAACCAAGATTAACAAATACAGGTAAATTGATACCCATGAAAAATTATGGTGTTCAAACAATGTCTATGGGATATTTAATTCCTAATGAAGATAGTCCAATTGTCTGGAGGGGGCTTATTTTACAGAAAGCTTTACAGCAATTAATTTTTGATGTTGAATGGGACAACTTAGATGTTCTTGTAATTGATTTACCACCTGGAACTGGTGATGTGCAGTTAACATTAAGTCAATTACTTAAAGTTAGTGGAGCTGTAATTGTTTCCACCAGTCAAGATCTTGCGTTGATTGATGTCAAGAAGGGTATTGCAATGTTCAATAAGGTTAATATTCCAATATTTGGATTAATTGAAAATATGTCAGTTTTCATTTGCCCTAATTGTAATCATCAAGAGCATCTCTTTGGTGATGGTGGTGCTTTAAAAGAAGCTGAGAAATTGGGCATTGATCATTTAGCATCCATTCCCCTCAATAAACAGATTTGTAACCGCAGTGATGAAGGTTATCCAATTGCTTTAGAAAAAGACTCCATGCTTGCTCAACCTTACTATAAGGCAGCCGAAATACTTAAGCAAAAGTTAGGATTGTGAGCGTATACGTCGATTCATGAATTGTTTTAGATATTCATCCTCCCAAAAGGAAGCTTTCACAAAATATATAGACAATACAAAATAACTAACTGTTCTTGCGACTTATAAAGATGTGGCAGTATATATTTTCAAATAGGGAGCCTCCCTTTTTTCAGATCGAGGTGAAGATTTAATATTTACTAGTTAAGAGAAGACGAAAAAGGAAAATAAGAAAAAGGGGATAACAAGATAAAAACTAAAGGATTGTGTTTTGTGCTATTGTTTTTATCCTCTCTTCTTGCCTTTTCTATTTGCTCTCTTTCTTTGAATCTTCTTCATTTTTTCAGTGACTTCACGTATCTAATTTGCTTTACCTATAGGTTATTGTGGCATTTACCAAATTAAAAGTACAATCTTTTAGTAACAAAACTTTTTTTTTCTTGGTAAAAAAAAATTTAAAAAAATTGACCAATTTGATGAAGTTTTCTATTTATTTCTTGTATTGCAATCTTATTGCAGCTGTACTGACATATAACGATAACGATAATATTTTTGCCAAATCCAAATCAATTGATGGTTCAAACGTTGAAAAAGAAAATATGTTTGTTGCAGCTTTCCCATTTGGTTGGAAACCAGATGGAAAAAATAAATTTTATGGATCCTCTGTTGAGTCGGCTTCAGAATCTGAAGATTTTGAAGAAAGTGAAAAACAAATACGTATTAAAGTGATTAGTTATTATAAAACAACGACTATCACTTCAACTCGTGGTATTACAATCACCAAAACTACAATTCCAAGAGTTACTCATATTAGTGATAAGGAAAAATTCTTTCCTGCATCGACTCAAACTAAAGATTCTAATGAAACATTAAGACCTACAACAAAGAATGAATCAATATTACCGAAAACAAATGTATTACACACTGACAAATTCCATATTTTCACAAATACAAAAACAGAAAATATGGCATTAAAAGAAGATCTACATATTACAGAAGGTAGAATATATGAAACTACCACTATGTGGAATTCCCCTGAGACTTGGAATTCATACCCATTTATGACAACAGAGGGGGTTTTCGAACCAATTTTTTCTTTACAACCACATACAAATTCAAGCACAAGATTAACAACTCAAACAAGTAGTAAACTACACTTATCGAGTTTTGACCAGTTCAAAACTTCAACCTATTACGGTAATAGAACTTTTATTGAATCAAAACTATATAGTAATTCCATTACCAGCAGAAACGGGACATTCAATAGTTCAGGTATTTCAACTTCTCAAAACAATGGAAATTCCAATGATGCTTATTGGGGTTCTTTTATAGGTTTAATTTTTGCGGTTTGTTCTGGTATTATTCTAATTTAATTTGAAAAATCTTACACTTATTTGATTTGATTTTTTTCCTTTTTTTTTGTACTGTTCAAGATTGTATTTTATTAACAGAAATTAACACACTTTTTTAAAAAAAAATTAAACTCAGAAGAAAAAAAAAATTACTCCTGTAAGGCGTTTAATCTTTGCCTCATATTTAAAATAAGATTATCGTCATCATCTTCTTCAGTAATTAATGTTTGCTTATTTTCTTCTTCAGTTGGCTCAACAGTAGTTGATTCTTGTTCTTTTTGAATTTGTGCCTTTGAAGTTTCACCTAATATACCTGACAATAATTCATCGATTTCTTCATTTTCATCAAGATCTTCATCTTCCCATTCAGCTGTATCTAAAACATCAGAAACCATTTCATCAATAACACCACTTTTAGTTAATTCCTTTGATAATTCTTGAACCGTTCTACTGATTTGAGGTAAACGAATAAGCTGATTCATATCTTGCATAATTGCAGTTGATTTTTGTAAAGAACCAGTTAATTTAATCAATTGTTGTTGTTCGTTAAGTTTTAATTCAATTGAATCTAATGTTGCTCTTGAAACATGCATACGTTCATTAACTTTCTTTGTATTACGAAGCTCTTTTGCATATAATCTAGCTGATTTCATATCATTCTTTTTTGCCGCTAGTTTTATTAGAGATTTTGATTTTTTTTCTACATTATTTAAATCTTGAATTTGTCTATCAAGTTGTCTCTTATTTTTTCGTAAGGCTTGCTGGCATTTTCTATATTGTTCCTTTGGATCGGGACCCCAAATTGCCTTTTTAACAAAATCCATTACTATATTTTTTTATATCACTTTACAGGCTATCTTTAAATTGATACTGGGGTGCTAAACGTTTATTGGTTGTAGGAGTTTCAACTTCTCCACTGTCCTGAATTTGTTATCTATGAACCTGAGCGTCTGTGATGTATGTTGTACGGTGTACGGTTAACATTTACAGTATGGTATCCAATCGCCATTATGTGGCACTGGACACTGGTTATGAACGCATTTGAGAAAAATGTAAAAAAATGCGAAAATCAAATATATATATATATATATGTTAGTTATAAGTTATAAGGATAATTAATGTGTAACAAGATTTCTATTCTATGTATTCCGGACATGAAAAGATAAAAAACTCCATAAACTGAACCTATTATTCGTCTCTTTGTTTTACTTTTTATAGATAAATGTTGAGAAATTTGAAAAGCCAGAACCGTTTGGTAGTAAGCCTATACGATATTTTTAGTTAATTAAATCATTCTTTTTCCTATTTAGTAGCTAGTAAAAACTGATTGTCACTATAGCCAAGACTAACACCGTAATTGTTTACTATGCATATATATGTATATGTAATAAAATTATGAAACTGACAGATTAGTTTAAACACTTAGTCTTGACTTACGATAGTTTTTGTGACGCGTTAAATGTGAATTCAGTGGTATTGAAACAAATATCTTTATTGAGATTAAAAAAATTGGAAAATGCACGTAATAAACTATTACAAATATATATATATATATATATATATATATTATTTATATATAAAACGCGTAAAGTGAAAAGAACGCCATTGCCTGTGGTCATCATTTTCCTAGTTGTTCTAAACACTTGTTCTTTATTGACAAACTAAATTCGTATTAAAATATACAGTGTTCTTTTTATTAACTATTCATATATTACAAACATGTTAGAAGGTAAATTTGACCAAGCTTCTCTTTTAAAAAAGGTATGTGTTGAAACCAATTCGTTTCTGAACTTTTAAATAATCCAATTTATCTAAGAGCCTTCTATAAGAGTTCAAAATACTAACTGTTTTTCTTTTCTTTCCCATTCTTATGCTTTATACAGGTTATTGACTCTATCAGAGACTCAGTTAAATTATGTAACTTTAATTGTTCACAAAATGATGGTATCACTGTTCAAGCAATTGATGATTCTAGAGTTCTTTTGATTGCATTGAAAATGGATCCAGGATGTTTTCAAGAATTTAGATGTGACAGGGATTTAGTTTTAGGTCTCGATTTAGAATCTCTTGGTAAAATTTTAAGACAAGGTAATAATGAAGATTATTTAAGTTTGATTGCAGAAGATAATCCAGATTCCTTACTTATTGTCTTTGAAGATAAAAAGAAAGATAGAATTTCTGAATTTTCACTTAAATTAATGGATATTGATTCTGATGTCTTAACAATTGAAGATATGGATAATGATTGTTCTATAACAATGCCTGCTGCAGACTTTGCAAAAATTGCAAGAGATTTTAAAACTATGAGTGAATCTTTACAAATCTTAGTTACTAAAGAATCTGTTAAATTTAAGGCCGAAGGTCAAATCGGTTCAGGTAATGTTATTTTCAAACCACATACTGATCTTGACCATCCAGAAGAAAGTATTAAAATTGATGTTAATCAACCAGTAAATTTAACTTTTGGTGCAAAATATTTAAATGATATTGTGAAAGCTTCAACTTTATCTTCCACTATCACTATAAAATTAACTGAAAAGGCACCTGCATTATTTGAATTTAAATTACCAAGTGGGTATTTAAGATACTATTTAGCTCCTAAGTTTGAAGATGAAGAATAAATTGTTTAACCTATCTTTCTATATTACTTAATATTTTATATAGCCCTTTCTATGACGGCCTGATCATTTTAACGCTTTATTTACAATAAAAAGAAACAGTAAATGATTAAACTCTATAAAAAATTAATTTACATCAAAATTGAAATATATACATTAATATTTAGCTTCCACTAAGTTTTCTAATTCTGGTAATTGTGATGAACAAATTGTAGATTTTTCTGTCACTGGTAATACCAATCTGTATGCATCATGTCTATTCATATAATATCTAAACAATCGTTTAACTCTAATAAAACCAAAATTTTCATATAGCTTTAAAGCTTTTTTATTAATTACTTCAGTTTCTAACGTAATCTCATCGCATTTATACTTTTCAATCATTAAAAAAATAGCTTTCTCAATAAGTTGTTTAGCTATTCCTAAACCACGATATTCATCGTCAACTGATAACATTCCAATATACCCTCTGATACGTACATTTCTATGTGGTTCAACTTTGCAAATAATATTTCCAACAACCTTACCATCATGTAATGCCAAAAGACAAAGCTCAGGCCAGTTATTTATGAAAAATCTGTAAACATAAATTGAATATGGTTCACTTAAATGTTTGCTTGTAATAGCTTCCACATCGGCGATTTCTTTATCAATTTCCTCTCGACTGCGTTTGCTTGTTTCTAGACAAACACTTTTAAATTCTATATCTTCAAGGCTAACCATATTACGTTACCCTAAAACCGTTTATTAAATTGCAATAAAAATAAGGTACTATATTGTCTACGGTAATTAACTTGTAACATTTAATTTAAGACGATTGGTAATCTGAAGAGAAAAAAAAACGACGCGCCGTTTCTGAGTTTACTTGTTGTTAAAGGCTCAGTCACAGAGTATCATCTGCTTATTTATATGATGAATTACAACCCCGTATAAAATAATCTTAGCTGATGGCAATTTTTAATCAGAATTTGGCTTAATATATTTTTTTAATCGTACAGTACTGCTGTTTTTTCACATCGGAGAAGCTTTCTTGCATTTATTTTCTTTGTGAAGTCTCAGATAAAAAATAAGAAGACAATCGAAATGAATAATTCGATTTATAATCCAAATAATGGCTTAATCCCAAAATCCATGGTTCCTCCTAATTCGAATAGAAATTCACTAATAATTAATCCATACAAGATAGATTCTAGCACCAATAATCAACAATCAATGTTGAAAATATACAATGCATTCACGGGTTTGAAAGTTGTTGTACTTTTTGATTTATTTACCAGCATGGATGGCTTTAAAGCTTATATTTCACAAGCATTGAAAATTGACATTGAAAGACTGTTTCTATTAACACCATTTGGCGTTAAACTAAAATTTTCAATGATTGTACATGAACAAATAACTGAAGTTTTTGCATTTGATAGGAAATTTTTTAATCCGAAACTAGTCAAAGAGGATTTTACTGATACCATAGTTAAAGAATTGTTATCTAATATTGAAAATGAAGAAATGACGTATATGATAAAACCCAGGGAATCACCGATATCAGCAAATAGCATGAATGAAACTTTCAATAGTTTTATAGAAAAACTTACATTGCTAACATCAAGATCTCAGACTGATGAAAATATAATCCTAAATTCATCAGATTTAGATTTTGATAATTTACGATTATTTTTGAACTTACTCAAACGAAATTCAGGTTGGGCGTCGGCACTCTTGGCAGATATGAAAAGTTCTTTATTCAATGATATTTATCATCATGATTATGAAGTCATTGAAAATATCCTAAAGGCATTAAATTCATTAATTCAATATATCTCAAATCTTTTCACTAATTTGGAAAAGGAGTTTAACACCATTTTAGACGTATTTACAAGTTTAAGTAATGCATCATCATCCGATACGTGGAAATCAGCATATGCTTTATTAGAAAATATTATGTTCACGTATACTGATAAAACAACGACTCACACTAACACGTTAGTGCTTTCAGATTTGATTGATTTACAAAATATTGAAAAATCTGCTAAAAATTTGAAAATCCAATCAAATAGAGTTAATAAATATTTTGTGGAACTTAAAACCTTGATTACTGAAGATATTATCAGGCAAAAGGATAGCATATTAGATGATTTTGAGCTATATAAAACTCTTTATCTAAAACCGCATTTTGAAGATTCAGAAAAGGAGAATATAACGAAAGCCAGTAAAATATTCCAAGAGCTTGAACTTGTAGTCTCTAAACTGATTAATGAAGTGAGTAAACTACCATCATTTGAGGAATTAATTACAACATCAAATCAAATGTCAACATTTTTGTCACAGGATGCAATCAATAAGATAATCACTTTAATTGATTTTTATAAATTGCAAAGTTTAAACTATGTTCCTAAAATTACAAAGTTATCTGGGGATTTATACCAAATTCAAAGGAAATTTTTGGATTCTCGTCAAGAACTTCAAACTAAAATTCTTAATTACACATTATTATCAATTGTTCAAATTCAGTTATCAATCAGAGATGCATCGAAAATATTAAATTCGGACATTCTTACAAATATTGAAAAAATGCAGCATAATGAATTGCAATTAACATTAGTTAATGACTTGCCAATGATTTTTGGAATCTGGACTGTCGCCGTACTAGGAAACAAAAAATATGGTGTTTCAATTAATAAGTTAGCAAGAAAAACAAATGAAGTTTTTGGAATGTTAAATTTCATGGAGCAAAATACTAGGAGCCAATGGTTAACTGGATTTATCGCAAGTATAGGAATAGAGAAAAATAATTTAATATTTTTAAATGAAGAACGATATAGAAATAAGTTTATATCAGATAATTTATTCAGTTATTTACTCTTACCCGAGAATCAAGTTTTGAGTGATGCTGTTTCGCCATTTCTTCCAAAGCGTAACAGTTCAGATATAGGCAGTTATTTCACACCACTTAATAAACTTATCCAAAATATCAATGGCTTCCCAATAAAAAATAAAGTGGATGAAAGAATCAACTCCAAAATTCAAGAAGTTGTTGAAAAATCCGACAAAAATGAGCTGCTCGGACAATATGACAAAACTTTTTTTGATGGTTTAATTAATAGCATTAAATTACAAGATATTGAAAATTATATCAATAGTCTAAAGAAATATGACTATGATTCAGTTTTATTAAAGCAGCTACTAAGTTTTCTCGAAAATATTGGTATAACTCAGTTTAATCGAACTTCAAAGAATAATGATGAGATAATTATCAAATCCGAAAATTTTGAAGATTTAGGAACATTTGATGCATCTGATCAGCACTATATGAAGATATTTGAAAAGTTTATTAAAAGTTTCGAATCTAATCAAATCAAAATAGATATTAAACTTGGTAAACAAGAAATAGAAAAGAAATCAAATATTGACAAAGGACTAATAAAGGCGTATGAAGAAAGGATAACAAAATTAGAAAACCTACTACATGAAAAGAAGTTTCAAATATTTAATCATAAATGGTCACAAGTCAGTTCAGAAAATTTAAAATTTTTAGATTTAGAAGATGGTGAAGAGATTATTTCAAATGAAAACGGTAATTTATTAGGGCGCAAAACAATTAAGTTACCTCCGAGCCATTATTTTCAAAAACTTAAAACATTTGAACAAAGAAATACTGCTTTAGAAGCTGAGCTTTTGGAATTAAAGAAAAATCAAAATTTTGAAGAAATGATGAAACTGAAGCAACTTGTAGATCAAAAAAATAAGCAAATTAAGCTTCACAGAATCAAAGAGGAAGAATACAAAAAAAATATTGACTCAAAAGATTTAACTATTGAAAAACTTAAAGAAAAACTCGAAAAATTAAATTTAGAAAATTCCAATTTAAAACAGCAAAATATTAAATTAAGTGACAATATTGAAGAATTAAATTCAATGAATAAGGATTTATTGGAAAATATGACACATAAAGAAGCAGAATATTTGAGTGAAAATCAAGTAAATCAAAAGGAAACGAATGATTTAAAACTAAGAATAGAAGAACTAATTGATCTAACTAATCAATATAAATTAATATTTATAAAAGTCAAAGAAACTGAAGGATTGATTAATAAAACATTATCAGTTTTATTTTTTATGCTGAATAAATTAAAGGATTTAACGGATGGTATATATTCTAATGTGCGTACATTTAGTTTGATTCTTGAAATACTGGGATTATTATTAATGAAAGATGATGACGGTCGTATTGTTATTCAAAGGGTTAAAGGATTAAGACTGCAAAAAAAGCGGAAATATTTAAAACAACAAGGTATTGATGAAGAGGTTAAAAGCGAAGATCATGAAAGTGAGGAATTTGTTGTTGATGATGAAAAGTTATTCTTGACAGTAATTGCTTCAGATTTAATTGACGACATTAACTCTTCTGTCAATTGGATACCCCACTTAAGCGAAGGGTTAGAAAAATTGAAAATTATTAATACAAATGATACAGGATCTTCAATAGCTGAACATGAAAATGAGGAAAATTACAATAATAATAATTCAATTGAGAAATTATATGACCCGGATATCAAGGAGATTGAAGAAACGTTGGAATCATTGAAGAATCATGATTCGATGTTAGAATACATAATTGAAAAATGTCCGGAACCTGAGTTGGAGCAAAGGTACACAAATTTCATTGAAAAAACTAATATTAATCCAGATTTTATGTTGGCTCGTATTCATAAAAGATTTGAAGATGTTGAATCATTAGCTAGAAAGTTACAACGTGAAAAAGTTCAATTACGTATAGATATTAAAACATTGACAAAGAAATTATCTCAGCAGCTTGTATTGAAAAATTTTGAAAAGGGAGATCTAGTGTTATTTTTGAAAACCTTAACTCCTGCTGCGGAAGATGTTCCAAATACTATCAGTGGTGATGGTAATAAAAGGAAACAGCCGTGGGCTGTATTCAACATTGGATCACCGAATTATTACATGAAAGGGAAATCAGATGAAGAAATGGCCAAACTTGAGCAAAAGGAATGGTTTGTCGGCCGGATTGATGCCCTTGAGAAACACGTCATTACAACTGAAAACAAAGATAGTTTAGATGAAAATCCTTTTAATCTTGCTGTGAACACTGTCTGGTATTATGTTGAAACTAAGGAAGAATTAATGCGAAGATAGTGAGCGGTTCAGAATGAAGGCCGGAGTTGGAAGCCGGAATTGGAACGCGATCCGATTGGATTTACCTTTGATTGCGGGGGAGTCAATATGCGCCTTGGGCGTGAAGTCTGACTGTGTCCGCTTATAGGTAGAAAAGTCTTGCAGATAAAGACTTTTTCTAAGATTAAGTCTATGTTTTTGTGTTTCTAATAGCTAATGTGTATCAGGATACAAGTCTATATTATATATATACTGAATATCTTTTAAGAACTGTTCTTTTATGAACCAAACTTGAAAAAATTGAACATTTATTATAAGGATATCTACAGTTGCACATTTAATCACATAATTATTTATTATTTTATCCTTTTAAAATGCTACGAAGAATTGATTCTGGCTTTTTGTTTGCAGAAGAGACGGGATACAGCAACTCATACTCAGAATACGAGGATAATTTTTCGGCCTTAAAAGTAGAAGAAAATGTGGTCGATCAATTGAATAATTTACATGTACAAGAAGATGATTCATATAACATTAATAATGAAAACAATTTAACTATGGTACTTTTAAAATATATGAATAAAAATAATTTATCAGTAGAATTGTCTGATGATGGGAAATTTGCTGATTTAATACATTTATTAAGAAAATGGTGTTTAGAAGGACCCTATGATATTAATGAAAGTGTCTTTTTTTGTTATTCACGAGGTAGAAATGTTAATATAGCAAACACTGTTCGAATATTAGATGCATATATATGGAGACAACTTGCATTAATAGTGAAGGAATATTTGGTTTATCAAGAAAGCAATTCTCAATTAGTTAGATTATCACCAATGTTTAGATATTATGGTGACCTATATCCTGATAATGGCCGAGATGAAGATTTACAAGAGGAAGAGCTTGGCGTAGAAATGCAAAAAGATTTAGAAATGGAGATAGAAACCTTATGGTGATATAGTGTGGTCTTTTGGTATAAGGTATAAGTGAACCTGGCGAAAAAGTTTTAAATTGAGATGTCATGCTGATGAAGGTGGCTCATTGTTTTTTTTTGTTTTGACTCTCTCTGGTGTTGATCTTTTGCAGATTTTCCCTTTTGTTTTCTTTGAAACTCTATTCCAACTATCAATAATCATGACTGAACCTAGTGGCTGGTTAATAAATGAAAAAATTCGTCTTCCGCTCTATAAAAATCGAGTTGTTGCATTTGGCCGTTTACCATGTGATAGTAAGAATACCAGAATTAAAAGAGTTCAAATTAATGATCCACATATTTCAGCAACGCATTGTTACATATGGATAATTCAATTTGATTCAAATACCTCAAGCGTTTGTTATTTTCAAGATGTTTCAATAAATAATTGTTATATTAATGGTAAATTAATTGGCAAGAATAATTTTTCAATTTTACATAATAATGATGAAATCTTATTATATAAGAATATTGGATTTAGATATATTGCAAATTTGCATGATCAATCAAATATATCGGATTCAATAATGCAGGTCAAAAATTGGATTATTATGCCAGAAGTTATTGGTATTGGAACATTTGGTAAAGTTCAAATATCATATAATCATAAGGAAAAGAATAAATTTTATGCAGTTAAAACAATTGATATCAATGGACAAAATGAAAGAAGTAAAATCGAACATCAAATTTTAAGTAAAATCAATCATCCTAATATAATTAAAATCAAAGAGAGTATAATTGATGATAAACATGGAGTAATGAAAATGTTTCAAGAACTAGCAATTGGGGGTGATTTATTTTCATATTTGTCTCAAGATGGTGATGTCTTACAAGGATTACCAGAAAGTGAAGCGATTTTTATGCTTTATCAAATTTGTAATGGATTGAATTATTTGCATCAACATGGGATTGTTCACAGAGATTTAAAACTTGATAATATTTTAATTATGGGAGCACCAATAAAATATCCATATTTAGTAATTGGGGATTTTGGAATTGCAAAACAAAATAAAGTATTAAAGATTGGTAATCGATCTTGTAAAGATAGAGATGGATTTTTAATGAAAACTATGGTAGGTACAGCAGAATATGCAGCTCCAGAAATTGATTTAAGTAAAAATATTAAAAATAAGAATAAAGAAGAAAAAATTGAGAAAAGAAATGTCAAAATTATTAATGATTTTTTTGGTAATAATAATACTAATATTTTTGAAGAAACAGAAGCTGATAATTTTTATACTGAGAAAGTTGATAGTTGGTCATTAGGTGTTGTTGGGCATATTTTATTTAGTGGTATTTCGCCATTTTACAGTAATGATATTGAAGAAATTATCAAGAAAAGTAAGGTTGGTAAAATTAATTTAAAAAGTAGTAAATGGGAAGGTATTTCCGAGATTTCCAAAAATTTTATTAGAGGTTGTCTTGAAGTTGATGTAGACCGTAGATTAGGTATTTCTGAGTGTAAAGATAGTGATATGTTTAAACATGGTGGCCGGAAACAATTAATTCGCATGTTGGAGGGTGAAATTTTAAGACAATATCCTCAAATCAAAATAAATAATCAAGCCCGTAACATAAGAAATAAGTCGGTTAATGATCTATCTATTTAATTGATATGAATTGATCACAAATCTGAAATTAAGTTTCTCTTTATAAAAAAAAAAAAAAAAAAAAAACAGGGCATTAAATGTTAATTCTGTTTAACTTTGATTTTTTTTCTATTAATTTGCGGTAATAAATAGAAAAACATGAAAATTTTGTATAAAATTATTGATATAATTCAACATAATATAATATATATATATATATATATATATATATATATAAGAGAGACGGAGAGACAGAGAGACAAAGCTTTCAGAAATTAGAGCCTAAAAATCAAGGATTGGAAATAAGAAAAACTATGCCGATGGATTTGTCTCGGTTTGAATGTTTGAATTAAGAAGTAAATTTTCAGGAGCTTTAATAATAACTCTTAACACTTTCTAGGGAGTAGAAATTTCGTGCCGGAAGGGGGCGGGGGCCCAGACTTAAAATTTTTGTTCGCACTATATATATAGTCTAACCATGATGACTAAATATATTTATATTTTAGATAATTATTTATGTTTTTGACATAAAGTTTCAGGGACGACTAAAAAACCGCTTAAATTTAATGTTTATGTATTGTTTATTATGCATTATTATCATCAAAAAATCGTAAAAGGTTGAAGTTTTAGTTTTTCAGCATTAATCACGCTCAGTTTCAACATAATTTATGTTAAGCAATTTTGAGTAGCTAATAAAATGATACTATTAAAAAAAAAAAGCAATAAATTTTAAAATAGACTGTTATATTTTAATTTATACTACATATGGGGTGAAAATAAATCAAATTATTAATTAAATTAAACACTTAATTCCAGAAACATCCGAAGGGGCCCAAACCAAAATAAAAATAAAAATAAAAAAATAAAAAATTTTTTTAAATATCGGAAACGGGTGGATGTAAAAAAAAAAAGCGAGCATCTTCTAATATCAAATATTCCATTACTATAGTATATGTAACATTCTCAATATTTAAAATATTTGAACACCTAAACATGGAATTTGAAACTGAAATCAAATTCACTATTTTGATCATTTTGCCCTTGGTTTGATTTGATGTTTATAATATTGTATTCTCTTTTATTCTTCATCTACTTCTTTTCTTTAATTTACTTTACTTTCTTATCTTTTAAACTTTTTTTCTTCCTTTCTTTCCCTATATTTTGCCTCTCCAGGTGCATGCTTTTTCCACCTGTGACTCTGTGTTAATTTTTTGTGTCCAGATCAGCTTTTTGTCCTTTTTTTCTCAACATTTTTGTACCAAAATCAAACGAATCAATCACAATTATATCAAAAGTTACTTTTTATTTTAATTATACTCTACTATTCTAGGTTTTTTTTTCTTTTCTGTTTTTAATAAAAAAAAATTCCTGATTTTTGCGAAAGAAAAAAAAACAAAATTTTTCACTTCCATCTGATCTGAAATTTTACTTCAAGTTTTAGAACTATTAACTGATCCAGAGAATAGAAAAAGAAAAGAATCATTTTAATTAAAGTTAAGATTTTGTCCATACTGTTTTATTTTCATTTCATTAAATTACGTACATTTGACTTCCTGCTTTTATTTTCACTAGCTTAGTTTTTTTTTTCCTTTTTTGTCATTTTATTCATATTTCATTGTTGCTTATTTTAATATCTTTGAATTTGACTGCTTTTATTTCCCTTTGAAGAGAATTTGCATATATTTATTTACTCATTCATTACACATTTATTACAATTATTTCAATCAACTAATATTATTTTTATAGAGTTAATATTAAAAAAAATATCAAAGAAAAGATATTTTTTTTCTCCTATCTCATTTTATTCAACTTGTCTCAATTTATCTTATATATATATTCATAACATTAAATTCATTTAATCTTGAATCATGTACAGTTCGGCATTTAATAATTCACAATCTGCATCAAATCAATCATCCATAACAAATAATGGACAAATACCTCAATTATGGATGGGTGAATTAGATCAAAGATGGGACGAATTAACTATTAAACAAATTTGGACAAGTCTATTAAGTTCAATGGGTATTGTAGTACATTCAATTAAATTAATTAAAGATAAACAAAGTACTCAATTAGGTTTAGCTAATGCAGGTTATTGTTTTATTAGATTCCATAATTTTGAAGATGCTTCAAAAGTTTTAAATACTTTTAATGGTAAACCAATTCCAAATACTAATAATCAACATTATTTTAGATTAAATTGGTCATCAGCAAATATACAAGCAGCGGCTGTTGCCGCTGCTGCTGCTAGTTCATTACCATTAACTGCACCATCAAATCCAATTGAATATTCAATTTTTGTTGGTGATTTACCTCAAAACATTAATGAACAAATTTTACTTCACACATTTAAATCAAAATATCCTTCATGTACAAGTGTTAAGATTATGGTTGATCAATCAACTGGTAATATCAAAGGTTATGGATTTGTTAAATTTTTAAATGAAGATGAACAAAAGAGATCTTTAATTGAAATGCAAGGTTTTGTTTTATTAGATAGAGCAATTAGAGTCTCAACTGCTTCAAAATCAAATTCTTCATCAATTAATTCTCAATCGAATAATTTACAATCAGTCACGTCAATTCCATCTATACCAACTACAAGTAATTCTTCAATAAATTCATTAAATAATAATAATAATAATAATAATAATAATAATAATTTATCATCAGTTTCGTTACAAAATAATTTCCAACAAAGTCAGTCTCAGATTGCAATGCAAATACAGCAATCTCAATCTCAATCTCAATCACAGTTGCTGAATCAAAATCAAGTTCAACAACACTCACCACAATTAGACTCAAATAAAACATTAGTTCAACCATTACCACAAAATGTTCCATTACAATATTTCAATGATCCAGCAAATACTACTGTCTTTATTGGAGGACTAAATGTACCATGTACTGAAAAGCAAATGTTTGATTTATTTTCTAAATATGGTAGTATTAGTTATGTTAAAATTCCTACAGGTAAGAATTGTGGATTTGTTCAATATTTTCATAGAACAAGTGCAGAAATGGCGATTAATGAAATGCAGGGATATGATATTGGAGGCGGGTGTAAAATTAGAGTTAGTTGGGGTGCAAGAGCTGCACAAAGAAGTTGGTTTGCAAGACAGTTACAAATTCAACAACAACAAACTCAGCAAACTCAACAGCATTATCAACAAGTTGAACAGCAATTTCAAGAGTCTAATAATAATAATAACAATAACAATAATAATAATAATAATAATAATAATAATAATAATACAGGACTTTCAACGCCATCAAGTTCACATTCAACCATTTTAAATCAGCAATTTGAACAACTAAATAATAATGAAATTAATTTTTTAATAAATAATATGTCAAAAAATAATGGAAATAATAATGAAAATTTTGGATTATTTGATTCATATGTTAATATTAATGAAAATATGCTAAATAATATTAATGGATATTCAGTAGATCAATATAATTTTCAAAATGAATTAATTCCATATAACAATTTAAATGGTATTAATGGGATGAATATTAATAACAATATGAATATTAATATGAACAATATTAATATGAATTTAAACTCAAATCCTAATGATGAATTTAAGTTAAATAAACTGTTATTGGCTGCACGCGATGGTAACCTTGATCAGTTGGATATTGGTTCAAATATTTACAACTGTTAAAAAGTTCTTGACTCAAGAAGATGGGACAAAAAAACTTCTCTTTACATATATATAAATATATGTTATTTTTGGTTTTCCTATGTTATTATCATGAAAACATTTCTTTATTTTACTTATTTCAACTATAATCAATTAATCAATTATACTTTGTTGTTTTTTTTTTCCTTGTTCTATTATTTTATTTTATTTTATTTTATCATATTTTATTTTATTTTATTCTACTTTATTTTATGTTATTTCTTCATTTTATTTTTAGTTTATTTTATTTCATTTTATTTTATTTCATTTTATTTTACTTTATTTTATTTGATGACCAGCTTTATATGAATGTCTGCACTTGATTTTCTGTTTAAATAAATCTAATTTTTATAGTCTATATATATATACTAGTATATAAAAAAACTGCTAATTATACTGATAACTAATTCGTTATAATTTGCAATATCCACCTCATACGTAATAATGCCCATTACAGTTGAATTATTCCGAAAAAAAGAATGCCTATTACTAAAATGTGGCGTTGCTACTTCATTCGCAGAATGCCAGATAACTAATTCCAAGCTGAGCCTTTTTTTACCAAACGCCGTTTTATGTCTCTTCCCAATTTGGCATTTAGAAAATGGCTTTGACAGGTTTTCCATTTTGACATGACGGAGTACAATTAATAGTAAATAACTTGTTTTATTAATGATTATTAGTTATCAACCGGTACAGGCACCGGAGCAAAGGTTAAGTTGTTTATTGGGTTATTACTTATCAATAAGAAAGTGGAGTTGAGAAGGGATGATTGATTAGTTGGGATTAATACGTGATTATTGTAAATTAGTCGGATTACAGAATTTTAATATTGATATTGTAGTCATTTATATATACGTATTTGTCTTCTGTATTTTTCTTTTTCTGTTCTGTTGTTTCTTTTTTAATTTTTCTTTTCTTTTCTTTTCTTTTTTAAATACTTTTTCTTTTCTTTTTCCTTTTCCTTAAAATCTTTTTGTTAATCTTCTTTTCTTTCTAATCACTTTTTCTTTCGTTTCATAATCTTGGAAATATTATTCAACATGTCAAGCTCGAATACTCCCGAATACGACTTACAGAATTTTTCAACTGTTGATGAAATAGATAAAAAAGGTGCACCTCAAATATCATATGATGAAGATGATTCAGTTAGTAGGATTGAATCATTAGAAGATAAAACTGCATATGTCAAAGATGAAAAAAAGGAAAAAGGTTTTTTTAGAAATTTCATCGATGGTTTCAAAAAAATGGATTTGGATGATTTAGATCCAAATTTAAGTGAAGTTGAAAGAGCAAATATAATTGCTGAAAGAGCTCCATTAAAAAGAAGTTTAAAAAATAGACATATTCAAATGATTGCAATTGGTGGTGCAATTGGTACTGGTTTATTTGTTGGTTCAGGTACTGCTTTGCATACTGGTGGTCCAGCATCTTTAATTATTTGTTATTTCTTAATTGGTACAATGATCTTTTGTACTGTTCAAGCATTAGGTGAATTAGCCGTTGCATTTCCAGTTGCAGGTTCTTTCCTTTCTTTAAATTCAAGATTTATTTCACCTATTTGGGGTTTTTGTATGGCATGGAATTATGTTCTGCAATGGTTAATTGTTATGCCATTAGAATTAGTTGCAGCTTCACTTACAATTAAATATTGGAATAGTACAATTAATTCAGCTGCTTGGGTTACGATTTTTTATTGTTTAATTGTTTTTATTAATATTTTTGGTGTTAAAGGTTATGGTGAAGCAGAATTTATATTTTCATTAATTAAAGTTACAGCTGTTATTGGTTTTATTATTTTAGGTATTGTCCTTAATTGTGGTGGTGGACCACATGGTGGTTATATTGGAGGTCAATATTGGCATGATCCAGGTGCTTTTAATAATGGTTTTAAAGGTTTTTGTGGTGTTTTCGTTACAGCTGCATTTTCATTTTCAGGTACTGAATTAGTTGGTTTAACATCAGCAGAAACTGAAAATCCAAGAAAAACTTTACCAAGTGCAACAAAGCAAGTGTTTTGGAGAATTACATTATTTTATATGATTTCATTAACAATTGTTGGTTTATTAGTTCCATATAATGATCCAAGATTATTAGGTTCATCATCATCAGATGCAGCAGCATCACCATTCGTTATTGCAATTAGAAATGCAGGTATTTCAGGTTTACCATCAGTTATGAATGTTGTTATTTTAATTGCAGTTTTATCAGTTGCAAATTCAGCAGTTTTTGGATGTTCAAGAACAATTGCATCATTAGCAGATCAAGGATTTGCACCAAAATTTTTCGGTTATATTGATAGACAAGGTAGACCAATTGTTGGAGTTGGTATTTCATTAGCATTTGGATTATTGTGTTATTTAGCTGCATCACCAAAACAAGGTGTTGCATTTGCATGGATGATGGCATTATCAGGTTTATCATCAATTTTTACATGGGGATCAATTTGTTTTACACATGTTAGATTTAGAATGGGATTAAGAGCACAAGGTAGAAATACTGATGAATTAACATTTAAATCATTATCAGGAGTTTGGGGTTCAGTTTGGGGTGTTGCTTTAAATTGTTTAATTTTAATTGCAGAATTTTGGGTTGCATTATTCCCAACAGATAAAGCAAATGCATATAATTTTTTTGAAACTTATTTAAATGCAATTGTTTTAGTTTTCTTTTTCTTTATTTTCCTTGTTTGGAAAAAATTTAAAGTTACTTTACTCATTAAATCAACCGATGTTGATTTAGATACTGGACGTCGTGTTGAAGATTGGGATTTATTAAAACAAGAAATTGCAGAAGAAAAGGCATATATTGCATCTAAACCATTCTATTATAGAATTTACAAGACTTGGTGTTAGAGAATACAATAAATTTATCTAAAAAAATTTTAAAAGCATATATAATTTAATATCCACTATATATACATATACATCTGTGTGTATGTATATATATATATATGTACCTATATACAAATTATACTTTGTACAGTAAATGACTCAATGAATATGATGAAAGAACAATTATAAAATTCAAAAACAAAAACAAAAACAAAAACAAAATTCAAAAATAAAAAAATAATAAAAAAAAAAAAACATGTCCGGATAAAATAAGTTGTTAACCGTTTGCCCGGAGCCGACAAAAAATGAAAATTCCACGAAAATGA
>JAMAJE010000134.1:0-26577 GCA_023629255.1 Pichia sp. PB3310
CCTCTTTTTCTATAAATATATAAATTAATATATATTAATACATATTCTAAATCATATATTAAAAAAAATGAACGAATGGAGTTTTATTTATGTATCTATTAAATAAAAGAAATTAAAAAATTAACCAAAAACTTTTTTACTATTTTGATAGCACGAATTCACAATTAATTCCGGATCAGTGTTAGTTACTTTTGAAATAACTTGAGCTACAAATCCAATTAAGCATGGTTCATTTCTTGACTTAATTAACGGAGAATCATGAAAAATTTGTGAATATTTAAAACTATCAAATTTATCACTTTTAACAATTGGAATTGGTAAGAACTCAAATAAAGTTAAATTTGTACTTTGACTATTTTTTTTATTTTTTGAAGAATCTTGTAATATTTTGGCAACTTCAGGTATTTGTGTTTGAATATCATAATTTTCATCATCATCTGGATAAAAAGGATTTGGAGATTTTGATAAATATTTCCAAGATGGATGTGATTTCTTAATTTCACACCAAGGTGAATCGGTTTCAATCATTAATCTATTTAGTGGTATTAAATTTAAAATTTCCAAAGTTTGGGTATCACGTAAACTTGCACCATTTATACTAATATAGACATTGTAATTATACAATTTCTCTAAATTTAAAAGATTTTCTAATTCAATTTTATTACCAGTAAATGAGTGAACCAGTAAATTTTTGTTTTTAAACAAATTTTCTTTAAGAAAAGGTTCTAATATTTTAATAAAATCATCACAAGCAGCTCGCATATGTAAGAATAATGGTAAATTAAAATTTGTTGCTAAATGTAATTGTTTTTCAAAATATAATAACTGTTTTTCTTTAGGGGTATAATGTAAACGATCATAATCTAAACCAATTTCACCAAAAGCTTTAACAATATTTAATTTAATTCCGAAATTGATTAACTCTTGTAATTCTAGTAAATGATTTTCAACGGATTTTTCTGAGGACGATTCAAATTCTAATACTGTACATGGATGAACTCCAACAGTTGAATATAGGTTAGGTATTTTAATTTCATTATTGTTCTTTAAAGACGTAATTATTTCAATTGTTTTCTTTGATTCACTCAATGAAGAACCTGTTAATAAAATGTCCTCAACATGGTGCCTATATGCCTTTTCTAAAACGTCAATTGTATCATTTCTATGATGATTTCTATTATGATAATCACCATTAAACATGGAATCTGTTATATTGACACCAACATCATAATATCGTGGAATAAAACTAAATGTATCTTTTGTTGACATTTTCCTCAAATAATTTTTTAACATTTATTTTGACAAGGATTTATATCGTTCAATTTGACATCTAATTGTATCTTAAGAAATAGGTCTATAGAAGAATTCATGCTTTAATTGAATCAATTTTTCAGATTATCAAAACATGGTCGATCGACGCAATAGATAGAGGAAAAAAAGAAAAGAACATTTCTTGTAAGTTTTCGGGGGCGGGATTCTATCTACTGCGGGAATTATGGATTAGGATAACAAATTAATAACAAATAACAATTCGAGAGAAAGACAAAAACGAAGGAATAAATTGAATGCGGCAGGACTAGATTGAAGAAGTAATTTGAGTCTCTTCGCGATAAAAAAATCCATTTACCGAATTTGACATTTTTCCCGACGGAAATGTATATACATATATATATATATATATATATATGTTCGGGAAACTCTGAAATCTACAACAGTTACGACTATAGGTCCCAAATTAAATTGAAAGATGATAGCACATGCATCATAACCGTAGAGGGATTAAACTGTCTAGTAAATATTAAAGAAGTGAAAGATTTGTGATATACTATGAACTTCAGAAAATAAAAATTGGTAGTCAATAATTTAAAAGATAATATTCTTTATTAATCACAACTATATTAATACATAATATCCCTATTATTAAGTAATTGTTTTAAGCCAATTTGAACTAGAAATAATATTAATCTAATGGATAGAGACAAGAGTTATTGCAGATCGCTGAAAATCTTGTAATTTTTGAAAAAGTTGACTCATGGATTATTTTATTTATTAGCTTTATTTTGAATACAGAATTATATACTTATTTGGTATAATTTTGTTTGATTTTTTTATATTAATTATCTAAAGTATTTTTTGAATATATTTTGAAAATTATTATATAAGGTATAAAAAAAAATAATTGAAATAAATTACTAGCTTAATAAAACAAAAGCAAATCCTAGAAAAAAAAAAAGATACGAATAAAAAAAAATATACAAAGTCCTCAAAGCTTGTATTTAAATGGTCCAGCCATAAAAACTAAATGTAAATCTTGCAAATAAAAACTCAAAATAATATATTATAAAAAAGATTATTGGTTAAGTAGTGAATAAACCTTTGAAAGTGGTGGTAATGCTTGTTGATAAGGATAGTCTGAGAATGTTGTGATTGTATTAATAGAAGTAGCTGTACAATTATCATTAATGGAGGTAGGTATATAATTATTAGTAAAGAAATCCATTG
Organism: Pichia sp. PB3310; assembly: GCA_023629255.1. Lineage (NCBI taxonomy): Eukaryota > Fungi > Ascomycota > Pichiomycetes > Pichiales > Pichiaceae > Pichia > Pichia sp. PB3310. Next base: position 2,503 of record JAMAJE010000134.1, read on the forward strand.
GTATTATAGTCTGAATTGGAGGCAAAACAACTGATGGTGAAGTTTGATATAGTGAAAATTGTTTTGTTGAATTGTTCAAATTAAGATCCTTTTTTGAAGATACCGAAAGAGGTAGTCGATTAAGTTCTAATTCCGAAGTTGTTGTAGATACAGGTGATACTGATTCTTCTGTTAACAAAGAGGCAATACTTAATTTTTTATGCTCTAAAGTTTCGATTCTACTCTCAATATCAGCAATATTTCTATTAGGCATTAATATTGATAATTCAATTATTGATAACTTTTTACTTATTCGTGAACGTAAAAGATTATCTTCTTCAATTGTCCAGCTATCTATACTATCCTTAAGTAAATTTTTAATTGGGATTTTATTTTCCGAAATATAAATATTATTTTTATCAATTGTTGAAGAAGATGATATAGCTAATAATGATTCATTAGTAATCGCATTATTATTATTATTATTTCTTAATTTTTTATTTTTATGAACCTTTTTTAATTGACCAGATTTTAGACGACGCCATCTAAATTGACAAGCATTTGAAGTTCTATTATTGAAATATTTTGCTATTTGCTTCCAACCCAAATGTTCAATTTCTTTTAATTGAATTAATAATTTATCATCATCATCATCCCAAGATTGCGGAGACGACTTTTGTTTTTCTTTTACAACATTCATGAAAATAACTTTTTGCTCTTTTAGCTATATTATTAATAATTAATTTAAGCAAATATTTAGGAATGTGAGATTTCAAAATAAATAATATATTATACAATAACAAAAAGAAAGGAAGAAAAAATTCGGAAGAGAATGGAAAGGAAGGGAAGGGAAGTGATGAGATGAGATGAGATGAGATAGGAGATATGTAGGGATTTAAATAAAAAACTGGGATTGAATACTAGAACAACCTAATATCAATGTTATCTTATTTAATTAATGTATATATTCAATTAATATCAGTTTTTAGAAAAATCTATTGAGTTAAAATAACCAAATTTAAACAATAGAAATTATAATAAACTATATTTTTAAAAAACTCGAAATTTCTGAAAAATTTATAAATTAAGGGTCGGAAGGTGCATAATTATTATGTCCTTGATTTTTAACATATATGTATATATATATGTTTATATATTAATAATAATTAATCCTAATTATATATATATTTTTACATATGTTATTTTTTTTTGAATCTAGTGAAACTAAACCTTATCAAAATACACACATACCTGCTCATATACATGTCTATATAGATATATATGAATTAAAAATTATAAGGTTGATTAGTAATTATAAAGTGATTTAAAGTGATGGATTTAACTAAGCTCTAACTCTATGTAGACCTATACAGAGGATTTCATTTATTACTAGAAATTATTAATGTATTCAATTTATTGATTATTTGGGACTTAATTCCATAGAATAATAAATTAAATAAAATAAAATAAAAACGTGGATATTTAGGTAAATTTTTGGAAATAATAATATTGCTAAGTATGCATATTGGATTTTTGATGGCGAAATGTAATGACCCTTTTCTCTATTACCTCTATATTAAAAATAAAATAAAAAAAAAAAAAAAAAGAAAAGAAAAATGATGCAATAAACTTTAAAAATAAATACTCTATACAGTATACAGTATATACGTTTCATTTTATTATCGTTCTGGATTGCTTATGTTTCCGTAAATTATTTTATATATAGATTGAAACTAGCTTGAGGTGGGAAGTGGACTTGGCACTAGACAGTAGACAGCTAGTAGGCGCCTCAGTTTGATCAGGAAATTAATTAATATTATTACTGCGGTAATAGCGGACACAAACCTTTTAACCCATACAGCTTCCAGTGGAGGCTTTAGTCTTCTGGATTTTAGTTTATTTTATAATTCTCTAAAAGGAATAACCGACATTGATTGTTCGGCATCTATTAATACAAGATATCTGGCATCGATTCGCCCGACGATAACTGATATTGAGACGGTAAAGGCGATATATGCAGTAATAATTAATTTAGTAAAAATTTTAGATAGTAAACAAATTAATGATTTTGCTTAATATTGTTAGTATTGTTAATATTTTAAAATTTTATTTTTGTAAACTCTCTTATTATTTATATATGACATATATATGACTTAAATAAAGAGTCATGGCCTCTTATTTTATGCTAAATCCTAAAACCATAAACCGCAATTTGAAATATCGTTTTTGCTTTTTAATACATACAATAATATTTCTTTTCTTTTTATAAATTATTAGCGGAGTCTTATAATTTATATAATAAATAAATAATTTATACCCCTTTCGTATTTAATATAATTAGTGCTCTTAACTCAAAACTAGTTTTCAATAATATATGGCTAGTGTCATTAAACTTAAAACTTTCAAGAGATAAATTAATAATTTAGACTATATTAGTCCTTTTTTATTAGCATTAGTTTAATAATAGTATATATACGTACATGTTTTATATATAATTTATCTAAGAAGCCGAAAAAGAAGGAGAAAAAGAAACAAGATTCAATTTGGGGTTCGGTTCAGCCTCAACTACATCTAGCTATTTTCAAAACTTAACATCAAACCTTATACAAATTTACGTTTAAAGTTCGGCCATAATCTGTTCTTTAATGCAAACATGAATGAATTCAACATTGAAATTATATTTTCATAATTATATATGAAGTTATAGAAAAAAGGTTTACATTATTTCGTCATGAATATATTTTTATAAATTAAGTTCATCCTCAACAGTTTCTTTAAACATATCTGGAATTAGAACAAAACCTGATCTACCTAATGATAAATAACTCATTTCATCAATTTTTATCCTTAATAATTTTGATGCCATACCTGCAACAATACCTTTTAAGTCTAATGGTAATTTCTTTAAATCAATAAATATTGGATAATAATAATCTTGTAATGATCCCATCATATTAACTTTTGAAAATTTTAATTTACTTAATTCTATATCATCATAAGGTAATAATAATCCAATTTCTTCAGTTGGAGTTCTAGTAATTGCAAAATATTTTGGGAAACTTATATTGTTATCATTTTTAATTGATTCTGTATTTAACCTTGAAATAGATTCCGCTGTTTGTTTTAAAATTTCAACTGAATCTCCACTTCTTGCACCTGTTAAAACTAATTTAATGTCAGTATCTAATTTCGGTATAATATTATTTTTTTTTAATAATTCAAAAGTTTTAATTTCTAAATCATTACTTGTTTCATCAATATCTTTTCGTTGACTTTCTTCTAATATTTTCAAAGCTTTAACCTTATCTTTTATTGAAACTAATACTAAATCTGAGAAATAATTTGATATAAAAAATAATGAAATATTATTTAATGATAATGGTTGAGTCAATTCTAAAATTTTTTTACCAATATTCAAGCCATCACTGAAAACTTGAATTATAAAAAATTCATCACTAATTAATATTGAATCTTTATCTAATTCAATTGCTTTACTTAAATATTTTTTCATAATTTTTGTTGAACACATTAATGTAACTTCTTCAGTTGTAAATGCCAAATGAAAGAATAATCCATCATCTTCAATTTCATTTTTATCATTTAATGTTAAATTATTTAAATCTTCTGTATTATTATTAATTAAATGCGTCGAATTAGATAATTGATATTCATCTTGATGAATATTTTTAGTATTATTATCGGCAAAACTTTCGTTAATTGATTCATCAGATGATGATGAAATTGATGAAACATCAGTACATGAATATCGTGAATTTGAACGATTTTCATATACATCTACTAGTCGAAATATTATTTGTAATATCCCTGATTTAAATATCCAGAAATTTTCTCTGGGGATTGTGAGAATTGAAATTTTGCTTGTAAAGAGTTGTGTATCTGTTGGATCCATCATTTTCTCTTTTTTTAATTATTGATTAATTAATGTATAAAGAAATTGTAAGGGTGCAAATTATTGGAATAGTTTTTCTGCCTAAATATAAATCAATTGATAAATTTATACACTTCTAATATGCTAGGAAAGTAGCTCAATATATGAAGAAAATTTCAAAATTTAAATTATGAATCACACTAGTTTTTTTATCTATCCTATGAGTCAAAGATAGATAAGATTGAAATGCAGAACAGATATACAATAAGAATAAAAAAAAAAAATAAATTGAAAAATAGAAAATGAGTCAAATTTTTTTTTTTAAAAAAAAAAAAACAATCGAAAAAAAACCAAAAAAAATAAAAAAATAAAAAAACTGAAACGGTTTTGAAATTTCACGGGGCTCAGCCTTTTGTTGCTATTCAGATATATTATTTTTCATGTATGTTACAAAATAGATTCTAATTTTCTAATCTGTTTAATATAAAAATAAGTTATTTTACTTGAAACTTTTATACCCAAATTTTTGAAATAATATTTAATCACTCTAAGTTGGCTTTGTAGAATTTATTTTATGATTTTATTGACGTTTTCACAAGCTCAGTTTCAATCACTCATAATCAATAATGAAATTACAAATTTTAAAATTCTTCCATAATAAAAAAGAAAATGACCAAACGCAATCTATTTATCAAGATAAAATTAACAAGTTATCATTAAATCTTAAACCAATTGCTAAATTGAGGGATATTCCAATTTACGATCAGGAGGAAAAAATCACAATCTTTGAAACAAAAAAGACAAAAAATAATTTACATAGATCAAAATCATTGCATGATATAAAAAATGCCATTAATTCAATCAAAAGAAACCCAGCAAAGAAAAAACTGAACAAAAAACTAACATTTTTACAACTCAGACCAAAACCTTCATTATCCTTTTCTACTGAAGAAGAAATAATAGTAAACCAATTAAAAATTGAAGATTTTATCTCAAATATCAACTATGATTGTGAATGTGAAGATCTTACAAATGACACTTCAATTTTCGATCACGCAAATAATGAAGATCTACCTTATTGTTTATACTGTTATAATTATAAACCATTAAAAGAAACATACACGAATATTTATAATCAATTGTATTCCGAGGGTTATAATGATAATGAATCAGTTAGTACCAAGCCTTCAATTATTTCAAATAAAGAAAATGTTCCACCATCAGAATATTTGCTTTCTTCATCTAAAACTCCAAATTTTTCAATAACTTTGTCTACACCAAACTTAAGCTGTTTTACAACATTTGAAACCGAGTTAGATGAAAGGCATGATCCAAATCCATTTTTGGATTGTCAACTACAACAACAATTGGATGAATGTAAATTCCCTCATAAAAATTTTATGCAACATATAAAAAATAATAAGCAATTGGATAAGCATTACAGAGATTTAGATAATAATAAGCCAGATTTTGGAAATAGTCCCTTATTTTTAATAGATGACAAAAAAAGGTTGTTTTCACCCAAGACAACAAAACCTTTACATGATCTGCCAAATATTCCTCCAGTAACACCGTCATCAATAAAAGCTGCAAAATTATTAAATGTTTATAACAATTTATTGACAGAAAAAAAAAGTGCTGATTTCGATTTTGAAGAAAAAAGTCTCTTTGATGCATTGAGTAATGTAGAATGGTGGGATTGTTCCAAAGTAACTATGGTTTCGTACAATAATGTCAGTTAAAATAATACCAATAATGCAAAAAAAATAAATAATAAGTTATTAGATTTATTTAAATATTATTACATACCCTAATATACAATTAAACTTCCACGTCACTTGGAGATAAACCAGTATCTTGCTCATCATCATCATCATCATCTTCTTCTTCTTCTTCTTCATCTTCAAAATTTTCAGCATCGTAGTCATCATCTACTGATTTGTTATCATCTTCATCTTCTACAGACTCAATTCCCAATTCCTCATCCAAATTTATGTCATCAATTTTAACATAATCGTCTGTTACAGTATTTGGTAATCTTTCTCTACAATCATCACTTAATTTTCCATTTTTGCTAATGTTTTCATGCAGCGTCATTTTATAATTTTTATCATTAAATTTTTGTGTATTTCTTTTATTAAATTTCATGCCCGGATAACATATAGTTGTTTCTGTTAAATTATCATCATTTATTTCTTTATTAATATTAGAATTTAAAGTTTGTTGTAATTCAATTTTTTCAAGGGTCTGATCTTCAAGATCTCTATCATCTTCTAAATCATCTTTTAGAAAATTAACAACAACAGAAACATTTTTCATTAATTTGCCTTCTAACGAACTTGAAGGATTTGAAGAGTCCAGAATATTATGATGATCTGTTACAACCATTGTACTATTAGTGTTGATACCACCAGATGGACCTAAAATAACAGGTTTCCAAATTAACAAATCTTTATTCAATTTAATAGAATTTTTCTTTTGCCATGACATAAAAAGATTTTTAACTAAAGTTGCATTAAAAATTAACATAAAGTCAACATGTTCACTATCATCATGAACTAAAAATGAATTTAATTGTTCTAATCCAATTATAACATCATCATGTATCATACCTGTTAAATTTGCTAAATCATCAATTGATATAGTAAATTTTTTCAATAATGGATCTTTTATAACACAATTAACATTTTGTTGTTTTAAATTATTATTTTCAAAAAATAATTTATAAATTTCTCTTATAATTGATAATTTCCAATAATTTCTATAACTTAATAAACCCATATGACTTAAAGGTTTTTCTGGTGTACCTAATTTAAATTCTCTCTTTGATAATAAATAACTAAAATCTATTAAGAAGCTACCAAATCCACGTCTCTGATAAATTGGTAATGTCATAATACACGATAAATTATAACCAGTTGAATTTAACTTTTCCTTTGAAAAATATCCAATAAATTTAAAAGATGAATTATTTGAAAAATCATAAAGTACATAAAACATAAATGGTTCAACATCATAATATAAAGTTTTAGAATTTAAAAATAATTTTGCTAGTAAACACAAATTTTGACAAAATATAACATTTTTCCTACCATCAATTTCAAAAATTGATATTTTTTCATTTTCATCTCTATAAATTTCTCTACCAGCTGGTTGAAATTTAAAAGAACATTTTAAAGAATGTCTGTTAAGGGTAAATGATGAATCAAAATATGCTAAACAATGTGGACAAATTGACATTATTGGATTAGAGTTATATTGTGATGGATATGGTGATTTATACCACGCATTTATTTCATAATCATCAAAATGTATTACTTTTAATTTATTCGCAGAATTGGGTATATTATTAGTTGATTGAGAATTTAAAATAATTGATTTAAGATTATTTTTAGTTTTCTTTATTGATGTTGATTTTTTTACAAATTGATTGAATAATAATTTAAATTTATAATCTGGAATAGTATCATAAGTATTTGCATCATCAAAATCAAATAATCCACGATATGGTAATTCCAATAATACAGATTCAACTTTTGGATAATTAATTGTTTGTTTACTAATTGTTGGTGGAGTTGGTGACTGGTTTTGTGATTTTGGGGTAGCTGATGATGATGTCGTTTTCCTTTTCTTTTTGCTTGGTAATACAACCTCATCAATTGATCCTTCAGAAGCTATATAAGATTCGTTAACTGGATCATCAATCTTTATTATGTTATTTGGTGTTGTAGCGGTTGAAAATTCAGTGTTAATGGGACTTGCAGTAATAATTGACTTAGATCTGGAACGAGACGTTCGTTTGAGCATAATATATTAATAGTTAGTCTTTACAATCTAACAATGCCGTTTGTGTTAAAAATATATATTTTTATATGTTGTTGATCTTATATTCATGTTTATTGTTTTCTATGGAGTCTTAATTTGATTTTTGCGAGAATTTTTTAGTGGAAGAAAAACGAGCATTTTCGTGTTCAGAGTTGAGAGACATGACTAAAAACTTTTACATAACTTTAACTCATGTTTATATCATATCATGTCAATTAACAACCAAGACTAATAAAATTTTATAAAAATTGAAATTAGATGTGGGCATAATCATTTATTTAATAGTTTAATTGTTTTTTAAGAAGTTGAAATTCTTCTTTACACAAATTCAATAACATTTTTAAATATTTGACACTTCAACTAATGCTAATTCAGTATCGTTCATTGTTTTTATATCGAAATGCCATTTTTATGAAATTAATTTACACAAGTTGATTTATTGTTACAAGATCGAGGTTTATTAAGTGTTAGCTTTTATTTTTCGGGTTGATAAATGGATATGTTTATGATTTTATTCCTTAAATTTAATCCTGTAATAATAGTTAATAATTAATTTTTATTTAAAGAAACTAATTTAATCTTTAATGAAAACTAAATCATATTATTCTATTCGATTTAGTAGATTAGAATTTAAGAAACTAACTTAAGTTTGAAGTTTATTATGATCAATGTATGTCAATAAAAACATTAATGCAAATTTAGGCTGTGCTGAGCTATTTGATTGTAGGCTATAGCCGATAGCCGATAGCCGATAACCGAATTTATTTTTCTAAAGGAATATCCGAAAATTTAAAATTGTCTGGAGTAGACCATCAGGTTAGCGAAAGCTACCGGTTTACTGTTTTTTTTCTTACTTGAAGTTTGTGCACTAGATAGAGACTTTACTATTAAATCTGGATTCTGGATCCAGCTTTTGCGTCTACGATTGTACTATTACCTATTATCATTTTATTCTCTTATATAATAAAAAAGAACGGTGATGCTACTTTTATAAATTGTTTGTATTATACTTTATGTTTTTATTGTTACAGTAAGAAATAAATTAATAAATCTCTTCCTATTATTACTCAGTTAGGAAAGTTGCACTAATATTATTAGCTTTTTTTTCAAATTACTGTCAGTGCATATATACTATGTTTTATGCATCATCAATTAATGTCATTATAATACTAATAATATAGGTTTATGAGTATACAAATTAAATTCTTATAACTTATTATATGCCACGATATAATCCATTCAATTGTAGACCATATGAAATCTTTAGATATTCATATGATGGTGAAAAGTTAAGATTTGATTATTCACAATTAAAAAAATATCATTTAAAAGATCAATTATTACCAGGTATTAAAAATGAAAATTACAAACCATCATTAAAAATAGGATGTAATAAATACAACAGAACTATTTATACTAATAAAGAATCAAAAATTAGATTTTTTGCAATTACATTAGCAGCTTATGAATTTTTAATAAAACCATTAGATAAATTTAAAGATAATAATAATAATGAAAATAATAATGAAAATCAAATTGAAATTTTATGCCATAATGGAGTTCATAATGATTTAATATTAAATACAAATGATATTTATAATATAATATTATATAAGAATAAATTAATTATATCTAATACTGCAACTAGGGCAAATCAAAATAAATTATTATCATATATTGGCATTAAATTTGAATCTATTTTAACTAATGAACCAAGTCCAACTAATGGATCAAATTTTAAAGTTTTATTAGAAGGTAAATATGGTAAATGGCCATTTAAATCAGTTGCTGAAATTGATTCATTCAAAGGAAATTATTTTGATAAAAAAGATAATGAAGAGAAAAGAATATATACAGAAATTAAATTATGTTTTATTGATGGAATAACAGTAGAAGATATTGGTAAATTAAATAATGATAATAAAGAAGAGATTTTATTATTTTTAAAGAAAAATGTTAAATCTTTTAATTTAAAGTTTAAAAAATGGTTAATTCAATCATTTTTTGGGATTCAAGATTATCTTGTAATTGGTATTAGAAATGAAAAATATCAATTAATTTGTAATTTTGAACTTGATTTAAAAAAAGATTTTATTCCATTCGTAAAAAAATATTATCCAGATTTTTATGAAACGTTTTTAAATTCGATTGATACTTTAGATAGAAAGTATGATATTATTTATCAACAAGTGAAAGAATTACAAAATTCAGAGAAGGATGTTTTCCAATTTCATTGTAATAAGTTACAAGTTAAAAAAATTAGTGATGGTAATAAAAATGATGAAATGTTTCATAATATTCTAGTTACAGAATATTTGGCAATGGTTGATAAAAATAGAGATATTTTGTTTGATTCTAAATATATTAACAGAGAGGCATATGTAGAATTAAAGATGAGATCTCTGAATATATAATATTCAATAATAGATGATGAATGATTAATACAAATATTATTAATTAGAAAATTATTTGAGAATGGTTTTTGAATTAATGATAATATATCTTACGAATTGTTATATATATATATATATACCAATGTTGTGTTTATATTTAGATAAAACAAAGGCTAATGATCGAAGGGCGAAAAAAAAGAAAAATGACAAACAGTGAAAGTAAAGTTTATTAGAAATGACAAATTAATTAATGGGGAAAATAAAAGACAGAAATGGAAGAGGGGTACAATTAAAAAACATGTATGCAGTATATAAATATCAACATACAGAATGTAAATATGTATATAAATTATATCAATACTTGATGTTTAGAAAGAGTAATTTGAAATATATAATATATAGATCAATATAGACTTTCTTCATTATTGTCTGTAAACTGTAGACTGTAGACTGACTGTCTGACTGACTGCTGACTGCATATTTTATTTTGTTTATTCATTTTATTTTATTTTATTTTATTTTAGTCTTTGCAATTTATAAATTTAAATCCGTTTAAATAGATGATAGATACAGATAATATTATTTCTCCATTACATGACTTTATCTTTTATTTAATCCCTCATAGGTCATAAAGTTTATATCATTTATACATTATATATATATATATATATATATAAAATAAAATTAAAGATTAAAATTTAACATATAACATTTAACATATAACATATAACATATAACAACTACGGACCGACGTACCTTACCCCGTAGCCAGTAGTACCCTGTGCCCTGTGCCCGAAACTATGATATACTATAATATACTATATATACCATACTATATACATGCGTAAGTACCAGATACCATACTATATTTTTCATTTTCAAATTTTACTTTTCTTTTCTACTCTTTAAATTTAAGCTTTTTCTTACTCTATATTATTCAACTTAAATACTTCTTTTGATTATCATATACAACAGTGTTATATAATTATAATTTGCTACTAATTCTGCATATATTTCATACTATTATTATTATTATTATTCTTCAATCATTATTTTTTTTAATAAAAAAAATACAAAAAATTTCAATAAATAGATTTATGATCATACTAAAAAATGGTCAATCAACAACATAAAAATTTAGAAAAATTTATATTATCTGACTTGGATTTACATGATGAATTTTCTTCTTCTTTCTTAGATCCAGGAGTCTCAAATAGTGACGTTGATTGGTTGTTTCGTGGTAGAGAAGTTAAAAAATTAACAAAACGTTCAAATACTATTAATAATGAAGTTCAATCACATTTATTACAAGCTCAACAAAAAGCTTTAATTGAATCAATAGGTAAGGATGGTTCAAATGATTTATTAAATTCACCAAATAATTCAGATATTTCAATAATAGATTCAAATATAAATTTAAACTTAAATTCTTCTCAGTTTCAATCTCAACTTCAATCTCAATCTCAAAACTCAATAATAAATTCAAATACCCAACCAATCAATTATTCAAATACTTCTTCACCTGTTTCAATACCTTTAAGAAATGATACCCCACTTAAATCTTCGTTAAAATCTACATCTGCCTCTTCAAATTCAAGTGGTTTAAAAATTGATACATCAAATTTATCTCATAATTCACCTTCTAATAACATTCATACTCATTCTCTAACTTCTCAAAAATCAGCATCATCTTCTTTAGATTCTAATAATTCTCAATTTATAAATTCAACAACAACAACGTCCTCATCTATACAAAATCATACATCAACTCCAACATCTGCAACTGCAACTGCAACAACTCCAACTTCAAATTCGAGATCAAGATCCTCCTCAATTTTATTTGGCAGACAAAAATCTCCTTCCAATGCAGGTGAAAATAAACCAATGAAAAAATCATTATTATCTACATTATCATCAAAATTAAAATCTAATTCAATTACTAATTCAAATGCTTCAAATCCAAATTTACAATCTCCTATTAAACAATCTCCTGTTACTATTGTTTCACCTACAGTTTCAAAAAATGTTAACCATAATATAAATAAATCTCACGATATAAAATTGAATTCATTTATTAATAATAATGATAATAATAACAATAATAATATTAATACTAAACATAAAATTAAACCATTAGAAAATATTTCGTTTAAACGTGTATGTTTTGCACTTGATGATTTAATTGAAGATCCTCAACAACAAATTCCTTCAAGGCGACCAAAAAAGGGTAATGTTTTAATACCTGAAGATATGTTAGCACCACCTCCAAAACTTTCAATTGGTATAACTAATAGTTTTAATGAACAAACAAAAGATCAAAAACCAAATGTTGATCCAAAATTATATGATCAGGCAGTTTTAAGACAAAAGCATTTTTTATCAGAATCTAAAAAACATTCAGAAGAAGCTCATATTGCTGCTTTAAGAATGGCAAAAGAAGTTTCATCTTTTAAAAAAAGAAAAGGTTCATTTTTAAGATCAGATGATGATGATGATGATGAAGAAGAAGAAAATATAACAGATTCAAGATTTATAAGTAAAGATGAAGATATTGATACTCCATTACATGAACATGTTAATTATTTTGGTAATGATGATTTAAATTCAACAACTAATGATTCGACAGATTTAATAAATGAAATCAATTTAGAAACTTTATATACTCGTTGTTGTCATTTAAGAGAAATTTTACCAATTCCAGCAACTTTAAAACAATTAAAAGATAAAACAAAACCTTTACCAGTTATAAAAATGCTGAATCCAAGACCAACTTTAATTGATATTTTATCATTTTCTGATTTTTTAGCAATTGCACCTGTAATAACAGTTATTTTTGATAATGTTACAATTGATACAGAAATGTTGAAAATTATATTAGTTAGTTTAAAAAATTCAAAAATTTTAGATAAATTATCATTAAGAAATGTACCAATTGATGAAGAAGGTTGGAAATTTGTTTGTAAATTTTTAGAAACAAATAAATCAATTCAAAAATTAGATATTTCTCAACAGCGTATTAAAAAAAATTCTGATAATTCTAAAACAACTTTAAGGTCTGAATTAGATTGGAATTTATTTACTGATATTTTAGCTTTACGTGGCGGCATTGAAGAATTAGTTTTAAATGGCTGTATATTAAACTTGAAACAATTTGATAATTTAGTTAATAAAAGTTTAATATTGAAAACTAAAAAATTAGGTTTAGCATCATCACAATTAGATGTTCCAAAAATGGAAATTTTATCAAAATGGATTTCAGATCCAAATTCAAAATGTATTGGAGTTGATTTTGCATTTAATGATTTATCACTAGGTCAATTGAATTCACTTAATAAATCAATTGAAAAAAATTCTTCTAATATAAAATTACAATTTTTTTCATTAAATTCAACTGATGTTACATTAAAAGAATGTTCTGAATTAATTAAAAATCTATCTTATTTGAAAACGTTGAGATTTTTAGATTTAAGTAATAATTCTCATTTATTTCCTGATATAATTCCAGTTTTAAGAGATAATCTACCAAACTACCCAGATTTAAGAAGGATTCATTTTGATTTTGATAATTTAACTGAATTTACAATTGTTCAATTAGGCGTATTATTTCAAAAATGTCCAAAATTAGTTCATGTTTCAATTTTAGGTAATAAGGCAATATCACCTAAAACTATTTCTGCATTATATTCTGCTGTAAAAAATTCCCATATTTATAATCTTGATATGGATTATGAAGGTTTAGATGAAGAATTAGTTTCAAGAATTGCATTTTTTTTAATGAGAAATATGGAATCATTTTTAAATGCAAATTCAAAATCTTCTAAATTTAAAACAACAGCCAAATCATCTGCTGGTTCAGATGTTGGAACAATTGCATCTGCTGATGCCACTGCAAGAGATGAAGATCTAATTTTTGATGGTTCCTTATTAACTAAAGCAGCAGAACATTTATTAGAAACAGATCTACAAATAGCTGATGAAGAACGTCTAATTATTTATCGTTCTTTAGTTGATAAAACTATCAAATTACGTGAAGAAATACAAGAGGCAATGAATAGATTATTTGCAAGTCGTGAAAAGGGTAAATTATCTATTGAAGGTAAGGAAAATTTATTAAGGTTATGTTTACTGGATGATTCTTTAGAAAATATTTTAGCACTTTTTGCTGATGAAGTTAAATCTAATAATAAAGTTGGTTTATCAATCAATTCAAATTCTACAACTAATGATCATTCTAGACCAAATTTAATGAGAAATCTATCATCACAGTTAACTAGACATTTATCAAATGATAAAAGTTTCAAATTTACTTCAAATGAAATTATTGATAATGAATTATTATATCAACATCCTGAGGAACACAATCCAATAGTTCCAACAGAAGAACCACATATTGTCGTGACTGATGCGGATAGTGTTCCTGTTGATAGCACAACCGGTCAACGTGTTTTAATGAGAAATTTTTCACAAACTAGTCTTCATGCAAAGAAATTAGAAGAAGAAGAAGGTGAATTACATAGGTGGGGTTTCTTCGTTCAACAACAAAATGATATTATGCCTGATGATTCGCAAAATTCTAATGTTATAAATGTCGAAGATTCCGAGTTGGCTAAAAGGGAAAGAGAAGAACAATTAGCAAAAGAAATGGAAAGACTTAGAATTGAGGCTGAAGAAAAAGAGCGTTTGAAAGTTGAAGCTGAAAAGAAAAAACTTAAAATTAATGCTATTCCTTCTGGTTCAGAATTAAGGGAAACTATTATGAAAGCTAAAGGTATTGAAAGTATAAGTGATTTGATTAAAAAGGTCAATAAAGATTTTACTACGGTTGAAAAAATTTATAAGCATGTTGATCCAAAAAGAGTCCCGAGAGAAATTTCACCAATTTCTGAAACATCAAATACAGTTTCAAATGCTCATGGATCTAAATTTGGTTTCGGATGGTTTGGACATTCAACTGCTGAATCAGGCCCTAAGTCTAATTTTAATAACAATATTAGTGCCAATTCTGATACTATTAATCCAAATGTTGGAAAAAATAATCCGGGTCTTCCAGATTCACCAATTCTTGATGATGAATTGCTGAGCCCAACGTTAAGTCATAATTCTACCGGTGATATAAAGGATGCCGATGAAGTTTATGAGAGAATTTTGAATAATGTTATTCGTGTTAGATCCAACAAATAATTTACTTTAGGAAGAGGAAAAAAGGAAAAACTTAAAATAATGAAAATTGTATTATAACTGTATTTTTTTTATTTTTTAAATTGAACGTTAGTTTTATATAGTTAAAAGAATGCATGGACATTTTATAAATATTTTGTATATATATCAATTATTAAGTATGAAAACCATTTTAATAATACATAAATATTGGGAAGAATTATCAACCTTTGATTCCACATGGTTCAGATTCTTCTATGGTATTTAACTTCATCCCTTTATTATAGAATTGACAAAGATCTTCTTTATAATTCTCTTTTATATATATTTTTTGCTATATACAGTTCTACACAATGCATGATGAAAATTTATCGTTTCACTAGATTATAATAAAGGTTTTAACAAAATTATTATTGTCAATTGTCAATATTTCATTTTTTAAAATTAGAAACTAAAATCTAAAAAAAATTGTTATATTATAGATGTTTTACAATCAGTTGGTTATCAAAGTTGCTACTATACAAGGTCCAACTTTGCACGAGAAATTCAAATCTTGAAGTTCTGGAGAAAATTGTTTGTTTAAAATTCGTAGATCATAAGATTTGTTGCTTCATAACTGCAAAAATAATTCATAAAGCCGAATTTAATTGTAGATTTATTTATCATGCCGAAAATTCAAAATTCTAAAAATCTGAAAAATTCGCATTTTAATTGTCGTGTCTGTTCACTGATATCGAATATCGAATCAATCAAGTCAGATCAAATCAAATCAAATCAAATTACAACACATCTTACAACTCGATTATTATTGATCCAACTTATATTGAAAAATTATGGATTAATGGAAAAATGATTTATACCATAATTGTGTATAATGGAATAATATGTTTGGAATTAAGCATATTATATGCTTATTATTATTTAATTAAAAAAGATGATTGGTTTCATATTTTCGAATTGCTTATTCAAATCACTCCATTTTTTGTTGCATTGATTTATTACAATTTTTATATAAATATTCCAATAGAATTGAAAATGATTTATCATGAGAATAATAATAATACTATAAAACTTAATGAATTACGTCGAAATTCAATTATTAGTATTACTTCAAATGAAAACAAAATTGACTTTTCTAAATGGAAGAATAAAAAATATTTATTGATTAATAAATCATTTTTAAATAGGTATAGTAACAATAGCAATCAATTTCTAAATGAAAAGCAAAATAAATTTAATAATTTATCGGGTAGACGGAATAATAAATATAATAAAAGAATTAATTCATGGCATGGTGAAACATTATGGGATGAATTTAACATGCCAGAAAGTCTAAAGAAAAAGAATTTAATACCATCATCATCACCACTATTATCAAATAAAGATAGATTAAGTTTAAGCTCAGCTATAAGTTCTGATATTGGATCATTATCCATAAATAGTGATATTTTTGATTCTGAATTTAATAAAAGTTTAATTGATGATTATGATTATTCAATTGTGGAAGAACAAGAAAAAGATGATGATGCTTGTATTAATGAAAAATTAATTGATATGTCTATTGATATTAATGAACCTGAATCATGTAATAATTTACATTCACATTTTGATTTTAATGAAATTGAAAATAGCTCAATGTATAAAACATCGAATAATAAATTGAAAATCTTTTCTACTTATTTATATGAAAAATTGATAACCAAAAATAATATAGAAAATCAGGATCCCTTATGTTTAAAACCATTTAAATTAAAAAAGTTGAAATGATTTTTTGTTTATTCTGTTTATTCTGTTGTGTATTATTATTATTATTATTATTATTATTATTATTATTATTATTATTATTATTATTATTATTATTATTATGATTTGAATATTTATAGAAATAATGCATTAAAACAATTTATCAAGCAATTATAAAGCCCTTCAATCTAGTGCAATATCTGCTAACTGTAATTCTCTTTTAACTTGCAAGAAAAGAGATCTTTGCATTTCACGTAAAATTTCAACGTTTTTTATAAAGGATTGAAATCGGGATATTGCAACTAAAATATCACGATGATTTAAAGGTATTAAGTATGAAAGAGAATGTGTTTTTTCAAAATTAAAAGGAAACAACTTTGCACCTCTTATTTGTAAACTTGAACACGATGGATTCTTAGATGTATTAGAATATTTATATTTATATTCAAATGCGATCAAAGAACCATAAATATCAGCATCAAAATAACCATAAATTGGGACTGTTTTGAAACTTTCACTTAATATCCAAATGAAATGCTTCGTTAATCTATCTGGGAAACCTCTGCCAGAAATTAAAACTGTGTTTTTGAAATCTAACTCATTTTGTTTTGTATTTATTAGACTTGATAAAATCGCATCCTTTTCAAGGATTATTATTGAGATTGGAGTACATAATGGATTATTATTAAAAATAAAATCAAAATCCGAAGGCTTTGATGATAAACTTATTGAAGGGATTAATGATGGTCCGTTATCCTTTGAAATTTTAATGATTCTACTTTTATCATGTAAATTATTAATTATTAAATCTGCATAAATTAAACCTTTTTGAGAAGGTGCTATTCTCAATTGCTCAATTGATAAGCCTAAACAATCTGCGATTTTATCAATACAAGTATCAACAATTGACTGTTGTTTGAAAAGACTAACATTCATATAATAAATTTGACGTTTTGAAATTGTTTCACTTAATTCTATTTGGTTATAAATTAAACGTAAAAGATAAAAATAAATGGCAAATTTTTTATTATCTTGTGGTTTTAATGATGGAAAAATTAATGTTGATTTCCTTTTAGATGTTGAAGCGTATAATTCTAATTTAATTCTTTGACCATCTTTTAACCCATATTCAATTAAATTCAAAATGGCACGCAATTGCTGTTTTATTTTATCTTCATCTTGTGACCTAAAAAGAATGATCAAAAAAAGTGTTAGTTAAATATTTTTTTAAAAAAAGAAGGAAAAGGCTCAGTTTAAAAAATGTAAAATTCCATACGATAAAGGTGAAATTATTCCCTTAGAACTTAAAGAAATAACCCGCTCAGGATGTAAATTATTATCCATATCTACAATAAATTTATTAGTTAACAATTTTGAATATTCTAATTTATAAAAAAGATATACAAATAGTTAAAGAAAATATTAAGTTAAATATTAAATTTGAGAAACAAAGATAAAATCAACGAGATTTTTAAGCAGAAGCCTTGAATTCCAAGATCTTTGCTTCGACTCTTGCCTTTCTTTCGTCTCTGGTGAGTTTGTTTTGTTTGTATTTCTTAGATTCTGCAGCATATTGAGCTTTCTTGTCTTCTGCCTTCTTTGGAGATGGATCAGCTCTAATCTTTTCATGTGCTTCCATGTAAATATCTTCAACTGCATCAGCATCAATATCATCATCAATATAAGATTTGAATAATAAAGAATATCTTTCTTCATCATCATCCATTAATTCTTCCATATATTCAGCAACGTGACCACCGAAGATGTACTTTCTTAATAATTCAGCATCTAATTCTTCAGCTTCAATATCCCAACCTGGGAATCTTGATGGAGAATGTGGAACATATAAACCACCATCAGAAGCACCCTTTAATGCACCGAAAACCTTTGCACCAGTAGTAGTTCTTTGTAAACCAACATCAAGGAAAACTTTGAATGGTCTTGGACCATCTTCAACAGCTTCAGTTAATTCGAATTCACCTTCAACTTCTTCAACACCAGTATAAGTTTCATCTAAACCTAATTTCTTTAAAGCTCTTCTTGCAACTAATAAACCAGTTGCGTAAGCAGCTGACCAGTTAGTTAAACCATGAGTAATACCATAGTTTGGTAATTCATGAGAGTAAGCAGCAGTTAAAACAACATCACCAGTAATAGTAGATGAAACAATTTGACAAATAATATCTTTGTTGGTGAATCTAACGACTAATCTATATTTTGGAGTAGCGTATTTGTTCTTTGCTTGAGTGATTAATCTCTTTCTAGCATAGTAATCAGTCTTACCTTCAGCTCTTCTTCTGAATGGAGTTTGGTATCTGGAAAGGTATGCAGAATTTCTAGTGAATTTAAAAGAACCCATGTTGATTGATTAATTAACGGATATATAAAGTAAAATAAAATTAAAACTAAAATTAAAGTTAAAATTAAAATTAAAAACTTGATAAATTCATCATAATTTCAATATAATCATTAATGAAAAGAAAATGAAAAATCTAACTGATTGTCGTTTCACAACAAGAAAATGAAAATGAAAATGAGAAAAAAAAAAAAAAAAAATTGAAAAATTTCAATTACACCTCACACCTCATATTATTATTAATTAATTACCCGGTACCCGGTACCTGTATATATTGTCTACTTATACCCATTTCCAAATAAGTATTATCATCTGTACACCTTGGAAGCCATCTTCCAGCAAAGATACAATGAACTGACATTGTTGAGCCATCACCATAATAAAGACCACTTAATAATTTTGGTGTTATAAGGAAATATTGTGATGATTTTGATGTCGTTGCTTTACGAACTATTAATTCATGTGCTCTTCTTTCATTTTTTGCATCCATACCTTGATTAATTTCATCAACAACACGGAATGGCGTATTTGTTAAACCTTGTAATGAATTAAGGAAAACTGCTGTAGTTGTAGATTTTTCACCACCAGAATGTTGAGCTCCATTAAAATCTGTTAATTCTTCATTATCTCTAAAACTTACTTTAATAATTAATTTCCATTTACTATAATCATCTTCACTTTTATCTAAAACCACACTACCACCACTTGCTATCTTTGACATATTTTCTCCAAAATCATTGGATATTATAACAACAATTTTATCTAATTCATTTTCCCATGTTTTACAACTTTCTTGTATTTCTTTATTATGAATTTCAATAGATTCTTCAAGTTTTGGAATTAAACCTTGTAATTTTTCAATTGTTTCTTCATTATCTTGTAATTTCCTTATTGAATTTTCACCATCACTACGACTATTCAATTTAATTTGTGATTGAATTTGATTAATCTTAGCATTTAATACTTCATGATTTAATGTACCATTTTCTGCCATTTCCTTAATTATCATAGTCATATCTGCCTTATCTTCATCTGATAATTCACTAACTTTTGCTTTATATAAATTACAAGTTTCATTATAAGTTTCATTAGCTTTCTTAAATTCTAATTTTAATTGTTTCAATTTTTGATGTCTCTCATCTTTTTCAATTTTAATAGATTGATTTAATTTTTCAATTGATTTAACTTTATTATTTTCTTCAATTAAACGTATACGTAATTTTAATAATTCGTCATCATTTAAAACTTTCTTAATAATTATTTCTTTTTTATCATTACTCTCTAAATGTAATTTTTCATGTAATAATAAATTAATCTTGTCAAAGAATTTATTCCTATTTTCCAAACTATTATTATGTTTTAATTCTTTAAATGTTTTCTTTTTAGCAGCCATCCTATTTGATAATAATTCTTTCTTTTTCTCTAACTTGACAACGGTTTTACCAACTTCAATTGATCTCTTAATAGAAGCCTCAATATCCTCAAATTCTTTAGCCTTATTATCATATTCTTTCTTCTTTATATTAAATTCATTATTAAATTCAACACTATCTTTTTTGTTTTCATCTAATAATTCTTTTAATTCATTTATACGACTATTAATCTCATTTTTTTGCTCATCTGATAATCCACTATCAAATATAGATGATTTAAGTTTAAATGATTTAATATTGGTTGTAACTTGTCTTCTACCAAAATTTGATCTATTCATTGTATAAATTTCATCATAACTAACATATTTAACCAAATCTAATCCTTTCTCAATTTCCTTACTAATAAAATCTTTTTGGGAATGGGATAATCCTTTAATTGAAACTGGAATCTTATGTAAATAAACATTCTCACATAACATTTGAATAACTTCCTCTGGTCCACTTAAAAAATCAGTTATAAATCCATCAAATCCTAATCCAATAATTGTATCTCTTGAAATTCTATCTTGATCAACATTAAATTTAGTGCCTAATGTTCTCATTGAAACCATAAATTTTTTTTCATCATATAAATATTTTGATAATTGATTATAATCATCTTTACTTGGTACAACAACAGCATTCAAATGTGAAAATGGTACTAAAGTTTCAATAATTGGTGCAATTGATTTATCTTTAACATTTAGTTTAATTAATGCAGGTTCAAAATATTTTAAAGAGGAGGCTGGATTATTATCTTTTAATTGACGCAAATATTTAACTGCTTGAAGTGTAATTTTATATTTATTTGGATCTAAAGTATTTAATCGATCTTTTGAATTTAACCTTTTTTGTTCATTAATAATATCATTTTGATATGAATCCGATTTACGTTGACCCGCAATTAATTTACTTTTAATTTTGGTCATTGAATCCTCAATTTCCATTATTTCTTCCTTTAAAATTTTTCTATCTTCTTTCCATTTAATTATTTCGTTTTTGTCAGGAATTCCAATTCTTTGTAAATCATCATCAATTTTTTTATATTCATCTTTAATTCTAAAATAATCATTTTTAGCTTCATTTATTTTTAGATCATAATCTTTCATTTCAGAAAAATATTTACCAATTTTATTATCAATATTTTCAATTTTCTTGTTAAAATTATCAATTTCTTTAGAATATTTTAAATCCTTTGATTCTAGATCTTTATGACATTCAGTAGTTTCTTGAAAATTTGCATCACTATTATTTAAAGCAATTTCAATAGGTTTGACCCTTTCTATAAATAATTTATAATCATTTTTTTCTGCTTCAAAAGATTCATAACAATTATCTCTATAAAGTTTTTTATCTTGATATTCAACATAAGGACGAATTAGTTCGGTTTTTTTTAAATCTTTTTGTAATTTTAAATATTGACGATGCTTTTCAACACTTTCCTTTAATGATTCATTCTGTGTTTTAAAATCTAATAAAGATTTTTCTATTTCGTTTAACTTTTTTTGTTCATTAAAAATTACAATTTGTAATTGATTAATTAAATTATGTTGTTCTAATAATTCACCACTTCCATAAGATCTTTCGATTTCTTTTAATAAATCTTCAGGTTTTAAATCAGCAAATTTAGATACTCTATCTTGCGGTAAAAATTGACATAAATTATCTAATTGAATATTAAAATTTTTTAATAATTTTTTAATTTCTGTTTCATTTGAGAGTTTATGATCTATTTCCCATTTTGTTTTCGAATTTCTTATTAATGTAGATGTAATTGTAAAAGAATTTTTTGAAGATTCATTAAAATCTTTGATTTCTAATTCAATTATTGCTTCATTTTGATTATCTTTAATAAAGGCATCAGTCGTCATCGATTCTTTACCTAAATTTGATAATTTACCACCTAATCCAATACAAACTGCACAAACAAATGTTGATTTCCCACTACCATTTGGACCAATTATTAAGTTCATTTTTGGGCCAAAATGAAATTCAGTTAATGTATATGACATAAAATTGGATAATTTGCATCTAATAATTGAACCTGGTTTAAACGCGTCGTAATCTACTTGATAATGAGATTTCAACCTTTTAGGAGCAGGTAGCCCCTCTGCTAAATTATAAGTTTGTGTCATGTCCTATTGAACAAACTGTAAAATGTTTCTAACTAGTCTTAAATTATTTATGAATGAATTTTAAAATCATCACTGTTACTAATTACTAAAATGATTTTAAATTGAATTAATTAAGAAAAGAGAGGTATTGTGTTGGTGAGGAAACAGCGTGAAATGTGAAGCGTGAATTGGGAATTGGGAGCGTGTTTTTGTCAATTTTTTTTTAATTAAATTAATGTATCAAAGGCGTATAATTGTGTATTATTATACTATTATATTGAACGTGATTACACTGGATTTATCTATTAACTTCTGACAGTTGGTTTTTACCTTAATCAATTCTTTCCGACTTTTGCTTTTAATATAATCTATAATGTCATTGGAATTGCCGGCAGATGATAATGCATCCAGAATTTCTAATTCTACAAAAAAGTCAAATTCTTTAATTATGATTCGACCTTTGGAAAGTGTAAATAAAGAATTAATTTATCAACAGAGAATGAATAGGCCATTTAAAGTAATTCAAAATTTACCGATATCTAAGGATAAAAATAGCTTACCAGATTACTCAAAATTAAAACATCCATTAAGTGTTAAAGATAGTGCAGTTTTATATAATTCATTAATTGTTTCAAGGTTTAATTGGTTAAATCATATTTTTAAAGCATATTGGACTAAAAGAGAACAAATTATAATTGGTAAAGATTTAAATAAAAAGGATAAAATGATTAGATTTTGTGATTGTAATTTATTTTGTGGTGTTCATACATTTAAAATAAAACTCTTCTTTTTAAAAGATGATGAACGAGAGAAAATTTATCAAGAGGAAATTGAAAGAAGAAGAGAAGAAAGACTTAAAAGAAAACAAGAAAAATTGATGGAAATCCAGAGGAAAAAGGAAACAAAGGAAGCTGAAGAAAGAGAGAAAGAAGCAAAACGTCAACAGCTTAAGATTGAGTATGAAACTAAGTTGCAAGAAGATGCAAAAGCTAATTTTGAGTTGCAGAAGCAAAGACAGGAACAAGAAAGAATACAGCAACAAGCAGCTCAGGAACAACAGCAACAAAACCAAGCGAACTCAGACGGACAGACACAAGGACAAACGCAAGGACAAACGCAAGGACAAACACAAGAACCACTACAAGATTTATTGCTAAACCAACAACAAGAGCAGCAGCAAATGCAACAACAAAAGCAACAACAAGAT
>JAMAJE010000134.1:26672-54771 GCA_023629255.1 Pichia sp. PB3310
ACGATCAACAAAAGGATCAACAAAAGGATCAACAAAAGGATCAACAAAAGGATCAACAAAAGGATCAACAAAAGGATCAACAAAAGGATCAACGAAAAACACTACAAACAGAGCAGCAACAAGAGCAGCAACAAGAGCAAAAACAAAAAGATCAACAAGAAGAACAGCAAAAAGATCAACAAGAAGAACAACAAGAAGAACAACAAAAAGAGCAACAAGAAAATGACCAACAACAGAAAGATCAACAACAATTGCAACAACAACTGCAACAACCAGGAAAACCAAGAAAATCACAAACAGATAATCAAAATTTAACTCAACGAGCTCAACAACAACAACGAGTAGAGGAATCTAAAGTCACTTCAGATTTATCAAAAAAGTCCAATAATGAAGCCTCAACTTCTTCGAAGGCTGAAGTTGCAACAGAAACCAAAACATCATCAACGAATATTACAATAGTAAATTCAACTGCATCTACAATTGCAGCAAATAAGCCTATTGAACCAGAAGTTGAAAAACCTAAATTAGATAAAAGAGACATTATGTCCAATCCGGAGAGTGCAGTTATGATTTATAACTTAAACTTATTAGCAAAAACAGATTCACATCTTAAAGAATTAATGAGGGAAGTTGCTAGTGGTAATGCATCAACTCCTAAAATCTTTGAATTCCAAAATTATATTCAGAAGGCTAAGAATATGGGGGATGCTACAGGTTATTTGCAAAAACTTAAAAGAAAACAGAGAAAGGAGGCGATTTTAGCCCAGAAATTGTTGAATGAAAGTGCAAAAGCTGATGATGTTGAAAAAGCAGAGAAACCTGAAGAAGTTAAAGAAGTTGAAAAATCGGAAAAGGTTGAAAAAGCTGAAATTTTGGAAATTAAAGAATTCAAGAATAAAGAATTGGAAAAAAATAAAGAAAAAAATGTTACACAGGTCATAAATACAACTATCGTAAAAGCCCCACTAACTCCAGAAGAAATCAAAAAGAGAGAAGAAGATTTATTGAAAAGGGCTATGGAACTGAAAGCTGAACAAACTAGGATAAAAGAAGAAAAACTCAAATTGAAAGAAGAAAGGGAACGTGAAAAGATCAAAATAAAACAAGAAAAGATTGAACAAAAGAATAAAGAAAGAGAAGAAAGAGAAAGGATAAAGAAAGAAGCAAGAGAAGAAAGAGAACGTGAAAAGGAACGTCGAAGACAAGAAAAACTACTTGAAAAGGAGAAATTAAAACTAGAACGTGAAGAAAAAGTAAGAGAAAGACAGCTTCAAAAAGAAAAGGAGAAACTGGAGGGTAAACTCAAGTCTGAAAGTAAGAAACAACATGCTCATGATAAAGATTCCGATGGTTATTCTGATGATGATTTTGATGATGATAGAATGGGAAAATTGAATAACGATGAAACAAATGAGGATTTATGGAATAGTAAATTATCGCCCTTACAGGAGAGGTATTCAAAAGGTGCCAGTTTGGTTTTCGAGTTTGCTGAAAATACAGCTTCAAGATTTATTATTCCTAAGAATACAATATATGAAATTGTTGATAATGAAGATAATGATGGTGAAAATGATAATGTGACTAATACCGAAAAAGGAAATACTAGTCAATCTAATGGTGGTGAAGATGTCGTTGGAGTTAAGGAAGAGCACAATTCAGATACACACCGTAAGTCTCCATATGTTACTATTCTTGCATCATTCATTTTAGTTCACAATCAAGGCGAGATTGATGGTTGGGAACGTAGACAAGCTGAGATTCAAAAAGCAAAAGATGATGCTGAGCAGAAAAAGTTGATGCAATTAAAGGCTGAAGAAGAAGAATCTAAAAATAATACAATTGCAGAAAATGCCCGTAAAAGACGTAGAAAGAAAGTTGCTTGGGGCTCAAATAAAAGGGCCACCCGTGCATCTAAGCATGCTAAAGAAGTTGAATTGTTAAGACGTGAAGATGAAAATTATCACGAGGAAGACGATGAATTGCAGAAAAATGAGGCAAAGGAAAATGGTGAAGATTTTGAAAACGTGGCACGACCAATACCAGTTTATTCGTGTGTTACCACTAAATTTAGTAAAGTTCCATTTCGATTTGCCAATTTTATCATCAATAGTGGTAATTCTCCAGAAGAAAGTAAGTTGAACATGCAAAGTATTATGGAAATTGGTAGCCGAGTTCCACTTGATCAGCTATGGTATCAAATTGATGGTATCAAAGATGAACTATTAGGTGAAACATTGCGTTATAATTTGAATAGAATTGATTATTCAGAGTGTGGTGGTAAAAGGGGAAGGGTTATGTTCCAAAAGAGATTTGGTAAAGGTAGTAGGAGTTGAAATACCCAAATTCAATGTATACTAAAAAGAAATGTAATTTTATATATATGAAAAATGGACGTTAGTGATTTATATAAAAAAAGATCTACTTGAATTATAAAATTTCAGTAAGAGTAATATACAAATTTTAAAAATAATATAATATCATTATGCAAAATACTAAAAAAAAAAGTTTCAAAAATGAGCAATCAAAAGTCTTTAATTTTTGGCTTTTTAAACAACACTAATTTTCAATCCCGTACTATATTCTTCACCAGACAATTTTACATCTTCATTAGCAATCGTAATATTTTTCTTATTTTCTTTATTCTCGTCTTCATCATTAATTTTAGAGGTATTCGAGAAATATTCCTTCCTCGAAGATACTGATTTTGGAGTCAAGTCGACAGTAGAACTGCCAGCTTCAAATGACGCCGGCATGTTGGTGATAGTCATAGTAGTTGTTGTTGCTTGTGTTATCACTGGTAACGCAGGAGATGCTAGAGATAAGCGTGCAATTGGGTTTGTATCGCCATTTGCACTGAGTGTATTATTTGTTAATATAGAAGTGGTATTCGAATAATCGTTTGAAGTTCTTTGTGAATGAGGAACAGATCTGTTTACAGGAGATGGGAAATCACTAAGGACAATGCTATTTGATATTACATTACTAGTTTGCAAAGGTGTTTGCTCAGATGAAACTGTTGATGAACTGAAGTAATTAACTGAAACTGGATTTCTTATTGATGCCATAGATGGCGATGAAGATAATAGTCCGTTGTTAGAAATAAAAAGATGGTCTGGATTGGCATCATTTACAGTACTACCATCAGCATTAGTATTAATATTGGTATTAGTACTGTTTTCATTAGTAGTATTAGTATTATTGCCATTATTATTATTATCAGCTGGAAATCTTTTTGTAGTACTAATAATTTCTTGTGATATGCTATTGATAGAGTTACTCCTATTAATAATGGTATTCAATGAACTTTTCACAGTTGGTGATGCTGAAACTTTTTTAATAGAAGATGTTTCAGAGTTGTTGCTTGCAGTATTATTAATATTAATTGATGTTGACATTTGATCTAAGACTGGATGGTTTATTTCGACGATTTCCGTTCTCCCCTCAAGATTAAGATTTTTAGGTATATTATTTTTTACAAACTGGTTCTTTGAATTCATTACATTTGATGAATGTAACGATTGGTTATTGACAATACTATTTAAATTCATGTTAGAAACACTTGCTGTCATTTTACTGATAATGCTTTCATCGATATAATTTTTAAATCTCATTCTTGAAAGTTTTTCATCTAATAGCATTCGACTTTCAAAAATTCCTGGGCGTGAACCATCAATTCTTATGGCGTTATTATAGTCCACACCATTGAATAAATTAAACAATTCAACCCTATAACCTCTACTTTTAGAAACGGGATTACCTAATAAATGAATTGATGTTAATAAAACTTTATCATTATTAAGCAGTAAGATTGGTTTCAAATCAACAACTTTATTAAGATTATTTTGACGTAAGTCAAGCTTTTGAAGGTTAGATAGATTTTCAATTGAATCCAAATTTTTAATTTTATTACCTCTTAAATTTAAAATTATTAACTTTTTTAAAGTGTTGGGAAATTTATCAACATTCAATAATTTATTAAACGATAAATTTAATGTTTTCAAATTAAGCAATTTTGAAAGTGGTTCACTAGGAATGGATGTCAATTTGTTATACGATAAATCCAATAATGATAAATTTGATAACCGATCAAATGCATGCAAGGAAATCTTTTCAATCTTATTTTCCGTCATTGATAAATGTTTTAATAGCTTCCAGTAGGAATTTTGATTTTTCACCAATTCAATTGATTTTCTGTTATTACAATCATTAATAATGCCTCCATTATTAACGATTTGTTCAGATTTGGAATAATTTTCTAAAAGTTCATTTGATTCAACAGTACATTTTGTATTATTATTAGATGAATTAATATTATTAACAGTCGGAGAAATAATCAATGATGATGAATTTCTCGACCTTCTAGATTTTTTCTGTGGTTTATAATAATAAGATCTCCTTGTTGAATGAACAGATGAAGATAAATTCGATTGTTGAGCATTAGCAGCAATAAAATCTTCCGCATATAATCTATTAGGATAATAATTCGGTGAAATTGAATTCGGCGATGTTGAAATAGATTGTAAATTATCAGATGAAACTGGATAATGATAATTATAGTGATGATGAACGTAATTGGGGTTATAATTATGATTATAATTATGTGTATGATTATAAGAATAATTATTATGAGATGAATGATGTAATGGATTAAAAGCATATTGATTTGTTGAAAATGATTGAGATTGATGTAAATTTGGTGACAGATTATGCTTAGGTGAAGATAAGGAAGTAGCTAAGTTTAAAGATGATTGAGATAATGATACATTTGAAGTTGAAAGGGAGTTTCTAAATGAAATTTTATCGTAGTTCTTTTCATTTGAATCACTATTATTAGAATTAGATTTTATTAATTTATTATCATCATAATCATTATCATCGTTTTGATGATCAGTATCTGCAAACACATCTTCTTCACCACGTACATTTGCATCTGCGTCAACTAAATTAATCAAGATTTCAATTGGATCTGTTATATTTGAATTTTTAATAACTAAATATCTCAATTTATTTGCTAAGAAATTCCACCCATAAATTTCCTTTGGATCTAAATCTGAAATTTCTAGAACTAAAATATTTTTAAAAATAATAATTGGAGTAGCAGTTTCAAATGGATATTCTTCATGACCTTCAATTAATTTTGAGTTCGGTTCATTTGCTAATCTTAAACAAGGTAATTTGGAAAATGCAGAGTATAAATATTTCAAATCTGAAATTCCATTATCAATCTTTGAAGTTGAACCAAAATTATTCCATAAGGCGGATACCGAAGACATAACTGATTTAACTGAAGATATAGAATGAATTGATTGGGCATCAGAATCTAATTTTTTATGCCTTTGAAACTCACTTAAGAATGAAACATAATTTGATGCATTGTCAGAATCTATATTATCTAATCTAAGATTCATTGGACCAATATTATTTCCTAATTCTTTAAATCTTCCTAAAATAAAATAAAGATGATGTAAAGATAAAGATAATCTAACAGGCTTTGATAACTCCAAAGTCAGTTTATCATCTTCTTCATTAGTTTGATCATTAGATGATGATAATGTTACTGATGTGGATGTTGATGTTGATGGTGATGTTGATGCTGATGCTGGTGCTGGTGCCGCTGTTGTTGTTGTTGTTGTTGAGCTGGTTTTTAAACTTAATTTTTTATAAGCCACTAAAGCATTTGCTAATTGAGGTTCATGAGCTTTAATGAATGTTGATAAATTATGAATATAAACTTCACCATCACAGGTATTTTTGGGCATTTTCAAACAAACTAATTAAAAAGGATGTGATGATTATATGAGCAAAGTTGATGACTTGTATAATTATTTTATGAGTAAATATAAAGTGTAACTATTACTTCTTATTCAAACGAAAGTGATAAAATAGGCTTTCTTATTAAATATTTTTGAGTTTTATTTTAATGATGATGTTATTAAATGCCAAAAATTTTAGGTATTATTTGAAACCAAGATATGAGGAGTCAAAATTACACAATTTTTAAATGTGTATTTAAATTGATGAAGAAAAATGAGTCTATAAATCAGAATAATAATGCAGTGACAGTAAATCCTAAATTTCCTCAATTTTTAAAATATAAATAGGGTTGAGGAAAAGCTTATATTTTAATATAATCAAAGTAAAGTCTTTAAGGGGTATTAGGTATTGAATTTCAGACTTATCAAGCTTCAAGAAGGGAGGAGGGAGAAGAGAGATATTTTTGGAGAAGAATGTGATAAGCTTATATAAGTGAGTTGATTAACTTTCTTTTCTTTGTGTAATGTATAAATAAAATGAATAATGTGATTTGAAATAAAAGTAAAGATTGCATAAAAATAAATACAATTAACAATTAGATAATATAATTACAGAATCAAAATGAAAACAAAACAAACGCACAAACGAACAAACCACAAACAAACAAAATCTTAAAATTTACAAAAATTAAAAAAATTAAAAAATTAAAAATCGTCATCATTCGTCATATTAAATAAAAGACCAAATTACTATTTAGTAGTTTCATTTCATCTTATTTATGCATTATGTTATGTAGTTTATATTTCTTATTTTAATCATTATATAACTGATTACATTAAATTCCTCCCTTGTTTTATTAATTATTTATCTTTGGATATGCCTAGATGAACTAGCTAATGTCATCACCGAAGCCGCCCCCGTTGCCATCGTAGCCATAGTTGTTGATGAATTGATAGTAGTTAAAACAGGAGAAGTCATGACCGACATCGAAGTTAGGGCAGTTGAACGGCTAGAGCTAGGGTATTTACTTCGAACTTCAAAAGAATAATCATCAAAATAGTCCTGTTCTTCTGGTACTGATGCTGTAACTAATTTATTTTCTTCTGGTTGTAGTATTATCTGGGTATCATTATCATTATTATTGATATTATTACTGTTATTATTGGTAGTATTAAATTCAGATTCTTCATGAATGGAATTTGGACCTAATTTTCTGCTAATATTGCCTCTAATACTTACATCGTCATCATTATCTTCTTCTTCTTCTTCTTCTTCCTCTTCTTCTTCTTCTTCGTCAGAAGAGTATGAAATCAACGGTTTTGTACTAACATTGTCTTCAAGTATTGAACCGCTTAATGTACTTGCGACATCTAAATTATGATAAACATAATCATGATTCAAAATATGATTATGTTGATGAATTAAAGTATTATAATGATTATTGGAATTATGAGTAAAACCACGTGGTAAACATAATTGATTATTAAAATAAATTTTATTATTACCTGTGTTTACACTTGCATTATTATTTGAATTAATTGAAATTGGAGTTGCTGAATATAAAGAATTAATTGAAGCTGCAGTATTTAAATCATTAGCACCATTAGTATTATTAGTATCTATATTTTTCCTTGTATAAAATTGTTTTTGATATGATTCTTGTAATTTTAATGAAGCATTTGATGATATAAAACTGATCATTTCATCATTTTCTATACTTGTAAGATCATTAAATTGAAATTTCTTTGGAATGTTTTCATTCATTTTTATTCTTATGGTATCCAAATTATTAATATTATTAATAGTATTATCATCAGCAGCATTATTATTATTAGTATTATCATTATTATCATTATTACCATCACGATTTTGAGAATTCTGATTAACTATACCCATATAAGTGGAATTTATTGTTACATTCTCTAATTGTTTCCTTTTGGAATTTTTATTGGTAGTATTTTTTGTATTGTTAACTATTGAATTATTTTTAATATTAGAATTGGTATTAGAATTGGTATCAGAGTTGGTATTGGTATTGGTGTTGGAATTGGTATTGTTATTGTTATTAGTATATTTTTGATTTTGTGAAGGTGATGACGAAACAATTACATTACTGTTATTGTTCATTAACCGTTTAACCCATGAAAACTTTTTAGGTCTAGGGGCATTAACAGTACGTGATTGCTGTGGGTATAATTTGGAAGGATTATCAGTAGATGGTTTATCCATATCTGTGTATATTTGTTTGTTTAAAATATAGATAAAACAAACGAAATACCAGAAAAACCAAGTAAACAATAAACTAAATAAACTTTTTAGGGATATCTAGTGGCTTAAAAGCTACAAAATTTTTTAAAGAAAAAAAATCCTAATTAATTTCTTTACAAAAATTCTTTAGTTGTTGGTTGTTGGTTGTTTTTTTTTCTTTTCTAATTATACTTTTTTATCCTTTGTTGATCATTAATCTCTTATATATACTTACATCGATACGAAAAACTACAATCATACATCAAGAATATGACTAATTCAACATTACCTAAGGTTATTCTCATCATTGCCGCTATAGTCTTCCCCCCATTACCTATATTTCTAGTTGAAGGCGTCACCCGCCATGTGTTTTTCTCTCTTTTACTAACATTTGTGGGATTCCATATCGCAGGATTTGGATACTCGATTTATTATCTATGGCCTTATTTTATTGATCAGTTATCTTTTAATGACAGCAATTTTACTGGTATTAACAGTAGGGTTGTTATCAGAAACGATGATCTTGAACAAGGACAAGTTGCAATTTCATCTCCTCTTTTAAAGCCATCAAATTCAACCAATATTGAACCTACATCTGAACAACCACAACAACAACAGCAACAACAACAGCAACAACCTCATTTAACTGCATCTTCTTTACATCAAGAACTACCTCCAACATATCAAGAAGTTGAACAAGAAAACCAAGGAGGCTCAGCTGATAAAGCTAGAATTGAGGCTTTTTACAGCGACAATAAAATTCAACATTAATTGATTAATTGATTGATTGATTTTCTCATTTTTACAATTTTTTTTTTCTTTCTTATTTTTAAATTTGGATTTTCTCTTTTCTCTTATTTTCTTAATTAATAAAAAAAAATAAAAATTTTTTTTTCTCTTTTCATTTCAGTTATTTTAAACATATTAACTTAAAATCTTTATCTATCATATGTCCTTTTTATCTGCTTTTGCCTGTTATATCTTATCTTTTTATTATTAATTGATCTACAATGAAAATAAAAACTATATCAAGATCTTCAGATTCTTATGTCCCTGTTTCAAATACTAGAGAATCAGCTTTACCAAGAAATTTGAATCCTGATTTACACCCTTTTGAAAGAGCTCGTGAATATACTAGAGCTTTAAATGCAACTAAATTAGAAAGAGTTTTTGCTCAACCTTTTGTTGGTACTTTAGGTGATGGTCATAGAGATGGTATTTATGCTTTAGCTAAAAATTTTTCTTCAAATAATAAAATTGCAACTGCTTCAGGTGATGGTATAATTAAATATTGGGATGTAACTTCAAGAGATGAAACTTATTCTTACAAAGCACATTATGGAATGTGTTCAGGCTTAGTTGTAACACCAAATCAAAAATCAATGCTTTCTTGTGGTATTGATAAAACAATTAAATTATGGGAAATTTCAAATGATTCAAATTATAATCAAAACTATGATTATAATAATTCATTAAATGAAAATCAAACTTCTACAAAAGGTTTATTAAAAACTTATTTAGCAGATTTTTCATTAATGTCTTTAGATCATCATCATACAGATGATTTATTTGTTACTGCAGGTGCAAATATTAATTTATGGGATATTAATAGAAATAAACCAATTTCAAATTTATCCTGGGGTGCAGATAATATAACTTCTGTTAAATTTAATAAAACTGAAACTTCTGTTTTTGCAAGTGCAGGTTCAGATAATTCTTTAATTTTATATGATATTAGAACTAATTCTCCAACTCAAAAAATTAAAACTTCAATGAGAAATAATGCAATTACTTGGAATCCAATGGAAGCTTATATTTTTGCAACTGCTAATGAAGATCAAAATTCTTATCTTTGGGATATGAGATATTTAGATAAATCTTTAAATGTTTTCAAAGGTCATATAAATGCCGTTATGGATATTGATTTTTCTCCAACAGGTAAAGAATTAGTTACTGGTTCTTATGATAAAACTTTAAGAATATTTGAAACTAATAAAGGTCATTCAAGAGATGTCTATCATACAAAAAGAATGCAACGTATTTTTATAACTAAATTTTCAACAGATTCAAAATATATTTTCTCAGGTTCTGATGATGGTAATATTAGAATTTGGAGAACGAAAGCGAATGAAAGATCAGGTCCAAAATCTGCTAAGAAACGTGCTAAAGAAGAATATGATGATAAACTTAAAGAAAGATATGCTGATATGCCAGAAATTAGGAGAATTGCAAGACATAGACATTTACCTGGTACAATTAAAAAATCATCTGAGATCAAAGCCGAAGAAATCCAAAGTATTAAACGTCGTGAAGAAAATCGTCGTAATCATAGTAAACCAGGTGCTGTTCCTTATGTTCCTGAAAGATCTAAACCTGTCGTTGGTCGTGTTCACAAACAGTGAGAATATCGATAATTCAAAAATGTTAAAAAAAATAAAATTTTAATTCTGATTTTAATCTTGTTTAATGGTGTATAATGTATAATAGAAAAATTTAGTATCAAAAATTTACTTTTAAAGATTTCGTATTATTAGTTCAGTTCAGTTCAGTTCAGTTCGGTTCAGCTGAGGAAAAAAAATATCTTGAGAAGACGAGATTTATAGCCTCAATTTTTTCTGATAGCTGACTCCACAATATTCAAAACATTTCGATTCTCTTTTTTTTTTCCTTCTTTATGGCAATTGACTGGATAGCTATTATAAATAATAATGGCAAAGATAAGCATTTCAATTGATGTATGTATATTATTTTAATAAATTTGTTTCTCACCTTGAAAAGTCATGAAAACTAACAAAGTTGTGTTTTTTTTTGGTTTTATCAATATTAGTCAGAGGGGTGGCACATTCACTGACTGTATAGGTAATAATGGATCTGGAGACCCAAAGGATGATTATGTTATTAAACTATTATCTGTTGATCCAGCTAATTATAAAGATTCTAATTTAGAGGGTATTCGTAGGTTATTAGAACATTTTACTGGTAAGACTATTCCAAGGGGTGAACCAATTGATACATCAGAAATTGAATCTTTAAGATTAGGTACTACGGTTGCTACAAATGCATTATTAGAACGGAAGGGATCAAGATGTGCATTAATTACAACTAAAGGTTTTAAAGATGTGCTGGTCATTGGCAATCAGAGTAGACCAGATATTTTTGATTTATCAATTACTAAATATGATAAATTATATGAAACTGTAATAGAAATTGATGAAAGAGTCACATTAGAAGATTATATTGAAGATCCACTAAAAAATATTTCCAAGCCTAATAACAATGATTTGATTAAGGGTATTTCTGGCGAAATTGTTAGAGTTTTGAAAAAAATAAACGTCGAAGAAGTTGAAACAATGTTGAAAATAATTTATGATCAAGGTATTAGATCAATTGCTATTTGTTTGATGCATTCTTATACATATCCAGAACATGAAAAAATAGTTGGTGAAATTGCTAAAAAAATTGGATTTACAAATGTTTCATTATCAAGTTCTTTGACTCCAATGATTAAGTACGTTAATCGTGCAAATTCTTCAGTTGCTGACGCATATCTAACACCAGAAATTAAAAAATATTTACAAAGTTTCCAATCTGGTTTAAAATACGGTTTGAAAAATATGAACAATAGTAACAATCAAGGTGTTAGTTGTCAATTTATGCAAAGTGATGGTGGATTGGTTGATGCTTCAAGGTTTTCGGGTTTAAAAGCAATTTTATCTGGACCTGCAGGTGGTGTTGTCGGTTATTCACGGACTTGTTATAATCCTGAAAATTCAATACCCTTGATTGGTTTTGATATGGGTGGAACATCAACAGATGTTTCAAGATTTGGTAATGGAAAGTTTGACCATGTGTTTGAAACAACAACAGCAGGCGTTACAATTCAGTCACCTCAATTAGATATCAATACAATTGCTGCAGGTGGTGGGTCAATTTTATCTTTTAGAAATGGTTTAATGCAAGTTGGTCCAGAAAGTGCTTCATCCCATCCTGGCCCTGCATGTTATAGAAAAGGTGGTCCTTTAACAGTAACCGATGCCAACTTGTTATTAGGTAGGCTTGTTCCTGAGTACTTTCCAAAGATTTTTGGTAAAAATGAGAATGAATCATTAGACATTGAAATAACCAAAGAAAAATTTAAAATCCTAGCAAATCAAATTAATTTAGCTCATGAAAATTTAGACAACAAATCCCCTGAAGAAATTGCATATGGCTTTATTGAAGTTGCTTGTGAAAGTATGGCCAGACCTATTAGACAATTGACCGAAGCCAAAGGCCATATTATCTCGTCTCATCGATTAGTTTCGTTTGGTGGTGCAGGTGGTCAATGTGCTGTTCAAGTTGCAACAATTTTAGGTATCAAAGAGGTTTTAATTCATAGATACTCATCGGTTTTATCTGCATATGGTATGGCATTAGCTGATGTTGTTGAAGAATCACAAGAACCATGTTCTATGGAATTTATCGATGAAAATATAAATGAATTAACCAGAAGAACTGAATGTTTAAGACTGAAAACGTTGGAAAAATTAAAATCCCAGGGATTTAAGGAGGTTGATGTAGATTTTGAAGAATATTTGAATTTAAGATATGAAGGAACTGAATCTAGTATTATGGTCCCAAAAGATAAGAATGGATTCTTAAAAACTTTTCAAAATATGCATTTAAAAGAATTTGGATTTTTATTTGAAAACAAAGCTATTTTAGTCGATGATGTACGTGTTAGGGCGAGCGGTAGAGCCAAGCAAAGATGTGAAGAACCTATTGATACTCAAATTTCCAAACTCCGTCAACATAATGGGTTTATTGCGGCGGATCCGAAACAAGTGAAGTTTATTAAAGATATTTGTTGGAAAATTGATGATAAATTAAAATCAATTGCTACTGAAATTTATTGCTTAGAAGATCTGGAAATTGGTACTTTCATTTATGGACCTGCCATTATTGCTGACGGTACACAAACGAATGTTATTCCTCCAGGGTCGATTGTCACAGTTTTGACAGCCCATTTATTTATAGAAATTCTTGATAAAGATCTTAAAGAGGGCATGCCTATACAAGATATCATTGGTGTTGAAAAAAAGGTACCGGAAACCAACGAAATTAAAATTGAACCAGTTTTATTATCCATTTTTGCAAACAGATTCATGGATATTGCTGAACAAATGGGCACTTCGTTACAGAAAACATCCGTTTCTGTTAATGTTAAGGAAAGATTAGATTTTTCATGTGCCTTGTTTGATGCACAAGGTAATCTAGTCGCAAATGCCCCGCATTTACCAGTTCATTTAGGCTCAATGTCTGCTTGTATTTCAACACAGGCAAAGTTATGGAAAGGAAAATTAAAACCTGGAGATATTTTGGTATCTAACCATCCATCAGCTGGTGGAACACATTTACCTGATATAACCGTTATCACTCCTGCCTTTGAAGGTGATGAAATAATCTTTTATGTTGCATCTCGTGCTCATCATGCCGATATTGGAGGTCTGTTACCTGGTTCAATGCCACCAAACTCCAAAGAATTATGGCAAGAAGGTGCAGCCATTTACTCGGAGTTTTTAGTTAAAAATGGCGAATTTCAAGAAGACAAAATTATTGAAAAATTGTTACATGAACCGGCTAAATATCCTGGTTGTTCTGGAACTAGAAGATTATCAGATAATTTGTCTGACCTAAAAGCGCAGATTGCGGCAAATCAGAGAGGTATTCAGTTGATTGCTTTATTAGTTAAAGAATTTGGACTAGCAACTATTAGTGCCTACATGATTGCAATCCAGGATAATGCTGCACAGACTGTTATAAATATGATTGACAGATTACTTGAAAAGAATAAAGATAAAAATTTAAAGTGTACAGATTACATGGATGATGGTTCACAAATTTGTTTATCTGTTTATAGGGATAATTCAACCAATAAAGTTGTGTTCGATTTTGAAGGCACATCTCCGCAAACCTACAATAATTTCAATGCTCCTACTGCCATCACGTATTCAGCAATCATCTATTGTTTAAGATGTTTGGTTGATCAAGACATTCCACTAAACCAAGGATGCTTGAGACCAATCACCGTTAAGATTCCTAAGGCCTCGTTGCTTTCACCTGCTGAGGGTAGTGCAGTTGTTGGTGGTAATGTCTGTACTTCTCAACGAATTACAGATACAATCCTTAAAACTTTTGATGTTATGGCTGATTCTCAAGGTTGTTGTAATAATTTCACATTTGGTAGTGGAGGCAATGGTCCAGATGGAAAATATATTCAAGGATTTGGTTATTATGAAACGATTGCTGGAGGTCATGGTGCATCAGAAAAATGGAATGGTGTTTCTGGTGTCCATACCAATATGACAAATACGAGAATTACTGATGCCGAAATTTTTGAACGTAGATATCCGATTATTTTAAGAGAGTTTTCAATACGGACGGGATCTGGTGGCAAAGGTATCAAAACTGGTGGTGATGGTGTCATCAGAGATGTAGAGTTTAGGATTCCTGTAACGGCATCTATTTTGTCAGAACGTAGAGTTGTTGCGCCTCATGGTCTGCATGGTGGTCAAGATGGTGCAAAAGGTGTTAATCTATGGCTTAGAAACTATACTGATGATAAGGGAAATATTGAAGAGAGAATATATAATCTTGGGGGCCGATCAAGTGTCGATGTTTCTGCTGGTGATAGAATTATTATCATGACCCCGGGAGGTGGTGGTTGGGGCAGATATTGTGGTGATAGTAATGATGATTTTACTACAAAATCATTTGAGAAGAGAATCTGGTCTAAAGTTGGTGGCGGTTCATTAGAAAAGCGTAAAAGACAACAGTTTGAGAACTAAACTGAAACTTTGAATTATCTATTTACATATATACAGAACTCTTGATAATACATTTTTGTCAAAAAAAATATGCAACTTGAAATATTATATACAGGGCGGAATATGTCTATATCAACGAACTATCTATTCAAAAAGTTGTAATACACTATGTAACTTAACAAGCATTTCATCCCATTCACCTTGGTCTGTACTTAGGACTGTAAGTGCACCACCTGCACCACATCTATAAGTATTAAAACCTTCTTCTTCTTCCAAATCGTCGGTATAGCGGAATAAAGATCTGATAATAACACTCCAATCAGCATTATCATTAATTGACCAATAACCACAAATACCTGAATATAAACCACGGCGTTGTTGTTTTTCTAATTGTTGAAGAATTTCAACCGATCTTTTTTTTGGGGCACCAGTCATTGACCCAGGTGGTAATGAATTTTTCAAGACATCAATACCTTTAAATTCATTTGTAAAACTTCCTTCAATCACGGAAACTAATTGATAAATAGTTTCGTATTCTTCAACAGACATCAATTTTGTAACTTCAATTTTATCTAATAAAAATAATAAATTATCTCTTATTAAATCAACAATCATTAAATTTTCTCCTAATTCTTTTGGAATTTTCAAAAGTTGACATGCTTTTTCATAGTCGATGTCTGAACGCTTCTTCAACGTACCTTTAATTGGACGCATCTGACAAAATTTAGGATTCCAAGAAATAAATCTTTCCGGGGATGTGGATAAAAGCATTGATGATTGAAAATTCAAATATGCAGAATATGGTGAAGGATTCTTTTTGACTAAAGCTTTATAAACATCCCATGCTTCAAACTTAGTAGGAATTTGAACAACCGTGTTATAAGTCAAGCATAATTCATAAGAGTCACCAGAATGGAGATATTTTTGACATTCATGAAATGTCTTAAAATATTCATCTTTATTGGGTATGGTAATTTTCGTGCTTTTTGATAAAGATTCACTTTCAAAGTCTTTTGTTGGCAAATATAATGCAGGCAAATCTGACTTGATTTTTGATATAAATCGTTCATCTTGTGGTTTAATCGAGACAATATATACAGTATTTTGAGGTGAAATTGCAATAAACCTGTGAACAAAACATAGCTTCGTGTCATCGATATTAGAAACAGTACGTTTTTGCAATTGCTCAATATCCACAAAACTACCCTCTTCATATGACATATAACCAATAAGACCACCAACAAATGGGCACAATTTTAGTTCTTCACTGAATATTTCGGGATTTAAATATTTACATGACATGTAGTCCGAGAGGTATTTAAACAAATCATCAGATTGAACTGATGAAGGTAATGATTTAGACTTCCATTTAGATAAAAGAATGATGCCTGCATCTTCAGTCGAATGTGTAATGACATCTGATACATCATTTTCAGGTAAACCCACAATTGACCATTCACCTGGAGCAGAGGCAGAATTTAATAACATAAAATCTTGGTCAATTGATTTAAAATAATCGCAAATTTTCAAAACATTAAAATTAGTTTTATCTAATGCTGTAATTTCCTCATATTGATAATCAAACGAATTGCACAAAGTGAATTCTTTTATCAAAGGAGTTGAAGTAACTAAATGTTTATCATGATAAATATCATTATCAGGTGTAACAGACTTATCAATTAAGTTCCAGAAGTTCTTAATCATTTCAAAACCCGATTTTGAACAAATTGATTCTGGATGATATTGAACACCATAATGAGGCTTTTGTGTATGTTGTGCTGCCATCAAAAATTTGACATTATCTTCAGATGTATAATATGCTAATGGCTTAATTAGGTCTGAAGATGTTATATCATCAACAAAAATAGAATGATATCTAACTGAGTCAATAAAACTTGGCAGATCTTTAAATATAGAAGAATGATCAACAATTTCAATCTTATGAACTTGACCATGTATTGGAGCTTTTAAATAGTCTACCGTACAGTTATTAATCAAACAAAGGATTTGAAAACCTAGGCAAATTCCAAGAATGGGTTTTTTTGGACATGATTTATAAATATACGGAATAATACCTATATCTGATGAATTTGTTGGTGAACCAGGACCTGGGCCAATAACAACTGCTGTCACAGATTCTAACAGATGATCCAATTCTGTTCTTTCTAAGTCATTGTTTAAATTAAAAGAATCATTATGAATTGTAATAACATGTGCATCAGTAGCTCTAAGAAGGAGATCTCTTAAATTATAAGTGAATGAATCATATGAGTCCACAAGGAGAATGGACATACTTTCAGTTTATCGGCTATAGATCAAAGTTTCGTATAGAAGAATATTCTGTATAGTATTGAGTTTGAAAAAATAAATGTAAGCTAATTCTAGATCAACTATGAAAATTTGGAGATGAACCCTTGTTCGTGAAAAAGCGGATTTTTTCCGAGACGAAAAAACAGCATGTTGTATTTTGTGCCGACAAAAAAAATGTTGTAATAGTTTTTCGATGTTACATGCTTCTTAAACTTTGCTTCTATTTCTTTTCTAGATGATAAGAAATATTTAAGATTCAAGTCAAATGAAAAAAATTTACTTGAAAAAAGAAAATTTGAATTGAGTGTTTCAAATTTCTTTATAACTTAAAATTTTTTGAAAAATAAAAAAACATAAAATTTAAATTTTCTAAAACAGACCAGTTAGGCGTGATTTAAGCTGTTTGTATATTTAATAATGGTTTCATTATTAAGATATATCAATATAATAGTATAATTAAAGTCTAAAATTATAAAATGGCACATCTTTATAAGATAAACTTGTTTACGTAAGAGCATGACAAATTTGGAGTCATATATATTCAAGGTAAAAATTGTGCATTTTCTTGATAAACTGAAAAGTTTTAAAAACATTTACCTATCCAAAATTTTACCTCTCCTCGATTTTAGCTAATTAATTATTTACTAAACGAAAAGAAAGACGAAGAACAGCAAACAAAGAAATAACTTTTCAATCCATTGGTAGTCATTGAGAACAGCCTTCTTCACGACTTCCTAAATAGGAAATTTCCGAAAGTTTAAGATAAAACTCATAAAATCCGATGTTCTAAAGATGCTTTCATCCAATTTTGTTCAAATAATATCAAATCCGGATACCAACCAATTTCCCTCTCTTGTCTTCTTGCTTGCAAATTTTATATGCTACTTAAATGTCTCAATGTATTATTATTTATAAACACT
This sequence comes from Pichia sp. PB3310, assembly GCA_023629255.1. Classification (NCBI taxonomy): domain Eukaryota; kingdom Fungi; phylum Ascomycota; class Pichiomycetes; order Pichiales; family Pichiaceae; genus Pichia; species Pichia sp. PB3310. Next base: position 44,710 of record JAMAJE010000134.1, read on the forward strand.
GTCGCAATTTTTACAAATCCATTTTAAATAAACTGTTATTTTGAACATAAACTATAAAATTTAAAACTATGGATAATTATAAAGAAAATTGTAAGACATTATTCAACTAAAACTTGGGAATATAATTTTTTTTCGGGGTTTCCTATTTTTCATTTTTTTTTTTTGAGTTTTGAAATCACCTTACCATTATTTTTGTTTTTGAAATCTTTTTAATAAATTAACAATTGGTGTAGTTGGACTCCAACATTTAACTCTCAAAATATAATACATAACAACCATGGCAAAAAGATTAAACCCAATGTAAACACAATAGAAACCAATATTTCTCCATCTATGGGACCAAGACATACCAACGGTTTTCAAGTATTCATCACCAACAGCATATTGACAAACCGCACAATTACTTGTAGCAGATGGATTATTAACATAACCACTATGATCCGTGAAAAAATCTTGTAAATATTCACCACAAGTTAAATTTGCAGGTGGTTCTAAATAATTATATTCATTTTGAGAACAAATAACCTTACGCTCATGTAGTGAAATGGATAAGAAGTTATCCATGAAATAAGTAAATGGCGAAACCCTCCACATGAATTTCCAAAAACCTGGCATTAAAGCTGGAACTTGAACAACACCACAGAATGAAATAATAAAATTTAATGCCAAACCTGTTAAAACATTTGCCGAAGGTAAATCTGCTGAGGAATAAACAATTGCTAAACCTAATGAAACATAATAACATTGGAAGAAAATACAGTAAGTGAACCAAAACATACCAGCCCTAGAAGCTTCTCTATCAAGTTGAATTGGGAAATACCAACAAATCCAGTAAATAGTCGAGAATAAAATTGAAAATGGGACTTCACTCAAATATTGTGAAAGCATTAATAATGACCAATGGAAAGTGTTCGATTTGGATTCTCTGACTTCGTATAGTTCACGTGAATCAATTGCTTTTTCTTGAATTTGGTTAATTAATGGAGCAGAAACAACGACAGCAATAAAACAAGCAAACATGACATTTTGCATACCAACAATTGTATGTTTAGCATCCCAAAAAGAAAAACCTGCTAGTAAACCACCAAGAAGGAATAACATAAATTTAGCCATAAAATAAGGTAAACTTCTATAAAATTGTAAAAAGGTTCTTTTATAAACCTCTTTAAATTGAACATAAAATGATGCAGCATATCTTGATGTTAGTTCACTATTGTCAGAAGCTGGTAATTTAGATGTTTCTTCTATCAAGTCATAAATTTCTTGAGTAACTTTTGCATATTCATCAGATTTTATCCATATATCATTCCAGTTAGTTGTTGCATTTGCTGAACCAGCACCAATAGCTTCTAAAATATACTCAGCTGGATTTTCAGTATTAGAACAAGCCCTTGCGCCATGCTTTTCAAAATATTTAACTAAAGTTTGAGAATTATCACCAATATCACCAAAGTAAACTGTCTGACCACCTCTTTTAAGTAATAATAATTTATCAAATTGTTCAAATAAAGTTGCAGATGGTTGATGAATGGTACACAGAATTGCTTGACCAGCAGCAGCTAATTGTTTTAAAACTTGAATAATAGCCCATGAAGACTGAGAATCTAAACCTGAAGTTGGTTCATCCAAAAATAATAATAATGATGGTTTCGCAACTAATTCAGTAGCAATAGATAATTTTTTTCTTTGTTCAACATTTAAACCATAACCAGCTTTACCAGTAACAGAATCAGAATATTCTTCCATATTTAAGATCTTAATGACTTCATCAACATATTCGATTTTTTCATTATCAGGAACAGATTGTGGTCTTCTTAATCTTGCACTAAAAATCAATGATTCTCTAACAGTTAATTCGGGAATATGTAAATCTTGTTGTTGAACATAACCAGTTCTCCTTTCAAAAGATAAATCAATTTCTTTACCATTAATTAACATATCACCAGTAACTACACCAACTTCAGTACGTCTCGATAAAACATTTAATAAAGTCGTCTTACCTGCACCAGATTCACCCATTAAGGCAGTTAAAGTACCAGGTAAAACATAACCTTGAACATCATCTAGTAATTTTCTATCTTCACCATCATAAGGAACAACATAATTAACATGTTGCCACATAAAAATATCACTTGAACCTAATTTTTGATTGGTTAAATTTGGTAAGCCTCTTTGAGATTCTAAAATATCATCATTAATTTCATCGATTGACTTTTTACTAGTACCAATACTTTTCTCCTCATCAGTTTCAGTTGAGTTTTCACTAGTTGTGGCACCAACTGCTTCTAATAAACTTGTTGGAATGGTTGCACCATGAATAAATAACAATTGATCAGATGTTGGCACTATTGGGTTATAGAGATCAACAACAGTAATATTAACAACTAAATAGCCAATGATAAAGCAGAACATAATACCTAAGTTTCTCCACATATGACTCCAAACATAAGTAAATGCCAATTGTAAATAAATCATACCATTGACATTATTTAAGCCATTATATTCAGTTTTAGATTGAGCAGCACCAACGAAACCACAGACTTGATTTAACAGAGGATTAACATTTGCATAACTTGGACCCGAAGGAATTAATTGACTTGGAGAGCATGGCATAACTCTGCCTCTAAATTCCATTAAAATTAATGATTCAAAAGAATACAATACTGGGTTACAATAAGAGAACCATTTAAACCACCAATACATTGAAGGTCTTTGAATCATATAGGATGAATAAACAATTGACGCCAACATTGTAATACCATTAATACCGTTTGCAGCTGATAATGTTGGCATAAATGAAGCCAATAAAGTAAATAAAGAACTAATTGCTTGAACACATAAATTAATGAATAAGAAATATGAGAAGAAGGCACCAGCATTTCTTTTCAAGTTGGATAAGAAATAAAGAATTAAAGAAAATGCAGTAATAGCAATACAACGAACAGGAAATGCCACCAATTGTTTTGCAACCAATTCAGCAGATGGTCTGTACATTGTATAACAAAACTGTTTATCTAAAATTGGTTTATCTTCAAATAAAGCAGCAGTTTCAGCCAAGGCCATAATACAGAAATAAAGACACGAAAAGAACAAGATACCACCTCTTGAAAATGCACCAAGAGTTTCAGAAGAAGTATTATAATAAAGTGAACCAATGATTAAAGATTGAATGACAGCAGCAGCAACTAGAGTCAATGTATAAGCTTTATTATTAAAAATATTTTGAAGTCTTCTTTTACAACATAATTTTAATTGTTGGAAATAATTAACAATGTATGGAGATTTTTTAGGAGTCCATTTTTGTTTTTCAGCAATTGTAACATCTTTGAATATTTGATCAGTATGACTAGCATTAGCATTTTCAATTTTTTCATCAACTAATTTTTCTAAGGCAGCATATTCAGGAGAATTAATCCAATATTCTTGAAATTCATCAGCAGTTTGAGGAACTTGATTTTTATCAAAGCCTTCTCTAAATATTCTTGCTAAAGGATCAGTAACTGCAGTTAAAAATTCAGGAGTTGTTTGTCTGTTTGGTTTATGATAACCCATTCTATTAAAATAATCAACAGCATCTTGAATTCTACCAAAATAAATTTGTCTACCTAAGCAAAGAACAGTAACATAATCAAATAATTGATAAATATTTTCAGAAGCTTGATAAATTGTAACTAAAGAAGTTGTTTGAGTAATATTAGTTGAAGTTCTTAAAGATTCAGTAAATTCTAAAGCAGTTGAAGCATCTAAACCTCTTGTTGCATTATCAAAGCAGAAAACAGTACCTTTTGTAACCATTGCTTCGGCAATTGAAACTCTTTTTCTTTGACCACCAGAAATACCTCTAACAAAATCATTACCAACTAAAGTTTTTTCAACATGTTTTAAACCAAATAAAGTTAAATATAAATCTTTAATTGTATTAATATATTCAGCTCTTGAAATATTATTAATTCTTACAGCTGGAGTTTTACAACCAATTGCAAATTGCATTGTTTGTTCAACAGTTAAATAAGGAAAATGAACATCTAATTCTGGATTATAAATTAATTGATTCTTGTGAGATTTAAACATCTCATTTGAAGAAATACCACCATAATAAATTTCACCTTCATAACCAGTATAAGTTTTTGTTTCACCAGATATAACTTTTAAAAATGAAGAACAACCAGCACCAGGTCTACCTAAAACTAAAGTCATTGTACCAGGAGACATATAACCAGTTGCATTTTTAACAATTTTTCTTGTTTTTGGTAATTTTTTAAAATCAAAAGCATTCTTTTTTGCTTCTTTCCTATTTCTAATATAAGAATAGATTGGAAAAAAAACGTCAGCAAAATCTTTAACAACTGAAGCAGATGTATTTTTACCATTAATTGTTAAATTTTTAAAAATAACTTCACAAGTTTTAACTTTAATACCATTTTCTTCATTTCTATGTGCCATAAATTTCAAAATTGCTTGTAAATCAAAATCTTTTTCATCAATTTTAAAAGATTTCATATCAGCTGCAGTCATATGAGAAAGAGTTCTTGATAAAGTTGATAATCTATTTAAGACCTGATCATCATTTGTAAAATCATTTAAATCTTTATTAGTATTAATATTATTATAACTATTTGAATTATTTGTAACAGCTCTATAAATATTACCAACTTCTTCGGTAAAATCATCATCTGAATCTTTTTCAGGATTGAATGTATTAATTTCATCGACATTACTTGTACCTGTTGAAATTGTATATTGCATTGCAACAGCATTTGACGTTGGTAAAGCAAGCTTACTAGGAGCGCTATCACTAGTATCCGACATAATTGATTGACGATTTTTCACTAATAAAAGTATTAAACAGACTAAAAATTATTTGCTTACAATATTAGAAAAAAGACAAAAAAAAGATACAATAGATAAATCCGGGAAGTAGAAGAGTTTTAAACTGAAGACGAGACAAAAAAAAGGAAAGAAAATGCACATCAAAAGATTACACAAAGAAAAAGAAATTTCGGAAAAAAAACGGATTTAATTAGGTCCCTTATAATTGAAGTTTAGCTTATTTATATAACAAACAAAACAACCGACTATATATATATATATATATATATCAAATCATTTATTCCTACACCTTCTTTGCTTATCCAATTGAACTTTCTGATAGAAAGTTATTACTGATTTATTGCTTACAAATTAGTTAAAGTCTAGTTCATAGTATTAATATTTAATGTTAATTATATCAACTTATCAAAGTGTTTATAAATATAAATATGAATAACCATATATACATATATAATATATATTGGGTAAAACATAAAAGACTTAAATCCCCGAGGTAACAGCCATCTGTTAATTGTTTTTATATCGCCGCCAGTACTTTGCCACGGGAGTTTAGAGAGTAAATTAATACCGGTTGATTACTTACCCATTTCAGGGCTCGGACGCACAATTTTTTATTTTTTATTTTTTATTTTTTAGTAATTTTGTTTGTACGTTACTTATAATGTTGCATATCTAATGTAATTGATTTATAATTTATTGTCAGCCATACTTAGTCATCATGAAAAAGAATATTTTTGCTGCCGTTTTTTTTAAAGCCACTTTTTCTTCTATTTTAGGTAAATAAAGCCGATGTTCCGAATTAAGTAAATTTAGCGAGTTTTTATTTTGTTTTATTTTATTTTATTTTATTTCATTTCGATTTGACTATGTACTATACATTAAGTTCTGAATTCAATGGAACAAATACATTGATATAAAGGTCGAATCTTTCGCAAACAATTCCAATAACTTTTGGGTATGCAAAATTTGAAACAAACACAGACTGTGGAAACAATACTATCACCTCCATTTGGCGATAAATTTCAAATTGCTGCTGTTTTGCCTCTTATTAAACCAATTCCAAACGCCAATAATAAAATACCAATATCTTTACATTTAAGTAAAGTTGGAACTAATACATGTTTAGGTTGTTATGTTTATACAATTTTGGACAGTAATAATGGGAAAACTTATCAAACTTTATTGAATAACAGTGAAGAAATTTTAGTTGATATAACTAAAAAATTTGGTAATTTAATATCAAAAAAATTCTTTGTACCGACTTATGTTAGTGTTTCTGGGCAATGGTCAATAGAAGATTTACTAACTACCGTTCAATTAACAATTAAATTTATAGAGGAATCATTTTGATTAAATTAATAAGTAGTGCTCTTAGTTATACTAAAAATAAGAAAACGCTGTTTTTGTTTTATAGTATATAATTACAAAATTATTTAAAATCTTTGTATGACCATTTCTCAGTAACTTTCTTTTTACCTTTCTTACCTTTACTAATTCTTCTAGTTTCAATCATACCCTTAGATTGTAAATTTTTCATTTGATCATAAAGTAAATTACCTTCAGGTTTAAGTTTTCTTAATGAATCACTTAATTCATTACTTAATTTTACTTCAATTGGCCCTTCAATAACTTCAAATCTTGATCCTAATTTCTTTTTACCTTTTCTTACAAGTCTATCATGTTTATCTTCTTTATTAATATTTTCAATAATTTTTTGTTCTTTATTTCCAACTTGTTGTAAAATTTCTGGTAATTTTTCAAGTTCTTTAATTCGAGATTTAATTTCTTTAAGTTCATTTTCTAATCTTTTTCTTTCTTTATAACGTTTTTCTTTGTTTCTTTGAGTTTTAGTTTTAATTTTAACTTCAGTTATTGGATTTATTGATAATTTAACTTTACTACTAGTAATTATATTACCATCGTCAACTATAGTTTTTTCAATTATTTCTTTTCTTCCTTCTACAACATCTACTTCTTCTTCTTCTTCTTTTTCATTATCATCACTTTCATCGTCTTCTTCAACTTCATTATCTTCATAATTGGAAATTAAATATTGAATTCTATCTTTATATTCTTCCAATTCTAACCTTTGATCTTCTTTAGTTTTTTCCTTAAAATATTCTTGTTCTATTAAATGTTTCCAATTATCAAAAGATGGATTATATGATTTACCTGCATGTGGTAAAATTTCAATTTTTCTTACTTGAATTGGAGCTTCTTTAATTGTTTTCGGCACTACAGTTGCCTTAGTAAAAGATATTGAACTTTTCTCTTTTAATATATTTGGTAATTTATTTTCTTTAATTTCATCTTCTAATGGTGTATTCCAAACATCATATGCTTTAGAATTAATTATACCTTCTTTTGCCATTCTTTCATCAGTTTTATCATAACCTTTAATTTTACCAGCTAATTTAAGTAAATGAATCATTTCCTTTTTATCAACACCTTGAATTTTATCACTTCTTTTATTTTTCTTTGATTTACCAATTTTTGATAATAATAATGCAGGAACTTTAGATTTATTTTCTAAAATTTCACTTGATTTTAATTTTTTAATATTATCCTTCTTTAATTTCTTTTCAATTTCATCATCTGCATCTTCATCAATAATAAATAAATCTTCACTTTCAACATCAGCTAATAATTTACCATGTTGAATAATTTCTTCTCTTTGTTCTTGTAATTTTGTTTCAATATCTGAAATATCAACATTCTTTCTCCAAGAACGTCTACCTTTCTTAGATTTTTGTGTATTACTTTGAGGTCTACCAATACCACTCATGATTGCTAATATTTGATATTATAATCTAATTATAAAAAAGGTGATTATTCTGATTATTCTGTGTATATAATGAAAAAAAATTATAGTAACTTAATGAAAAAAAAAAAGAACTGAAAATTTATTTTTACAAATTTCCAAAACAGGAAACGTTGAAAGAAAAAAATAAGAAGAAAGGTGAAAAAAAAAAAAAGATTAAAACTACCGTGCACCATATATATGTTTAATAAATCACTATCACCTTAGAGCTGGCTAGCTGTACGTAGCACGGAGCACCATTTTACCTGTCGGGACCTCTCCACTCGCAGGGACCTGAAAAATTTAAGACCTATAAATCAGCAGGTACTTCTCCTTTAGAAAATTGACAGGCCAACAGGCCCACTTTCAAATTGGAAATAATAGAGGATAATTCTTCAATTTTTGTACTTCTGGGATAATGTAGTAACTGTTGAAACACTATTCAAATGAATTTTTTATAACTTATTTACCCATAGAGATAAGTTTTAGTGTTTTTTTTTTCGTTTATTTCGCATAGTGGTTTAATGCAATTTCTATAAAAATCATAACATTCACTATTCATAGTACAAAACAAATATTTTAATAATTCGTCGATCGACGCAAACCTGATCACGTAATTGCATAGCCTTAAGCTGAGCCATCGGGACCTGTGCCATTTTGTATTGACTTACCGATCGATACCTTTTCTGGCTTACAGGTATTTTTGGCCAAAAACCTGGACCCGTGTCAAGCTATACTGCATCATCTAATACACAATAAAAGTCACAAAAACAGTTGATGGTAAAAATAAACCCAAATTTACTTTCAATATCATCATCTTATATTTAAAATTAATGCTTTGTGCATCAGTAGATTTTAAATGTTAAATTATAAATGAAACAAAATATATCTTTGAACTATTTCAGTTCTTGCTGAAAAAAAAAGGTGTATTCATATATATGTTAACTAATTAATTATTTTCTTGTATTATATGTAATGTTTTTATAATATTTTATACTGGGACATGACATGTATAAATTTAATAAATAAATAATTATTTATATTGGCTACTTGAGTATATATATAATATATATATAATAGATAGTAGACAACAATAGACAATAGATCAACAAACAATAAACAAGGAAAGAAAAAACGAGAAAAAAAAAAAAAAAAAAAAAAAAAAAAGAAAAAATTTATTATAAAATTTATAAATCATATCAAGTTAAAACTAAAATATAATAACAATGTTTTTTTCCATTAGCTGGAATCAAGGCTATATTTGAAAGGATGTTAAACCCATATACAATAAACAAACTTGTACGATATAGAATTCCGATTTGTATATTTATTGCAATTTTCATAGTTTTATTTGCACTTTTCGGATTATCTGATGATACATTATTCACAGAATTTGAAGAAATTAATAACAAATTAAATACTGGATCAAATTCTAATTTAAATTCAAATTCAATCAAAAATAATCAACCTGATGATTCAAATTTTATAACTGATTTTCCAACAATTGAAAATTTAATTATCTTGCCATGTCATGCAGTTTTTGCACCTGAATTAAATTCTAAATTTGACAATAATAATAATAATAATGATAATAGTAGATTTTCAATTGTTGAAAATAAAAATAATTGGTTAATGGAACCATTTCAATCAGAATCTGATGATAATATTTCATTTTTAAAACATTTAGAATTGTCATTATTAGAATTAAATGAAAATATTAAAGATTCTGCATTAGTAATTTCTGGTGGATTTACAAGATCTGAAATTCAAAAAAGTGAATCTTCAAGTTATTTAGAATTAGCTAAGTCTGTTGGTTTCTTAAAAAATCCTCATTTTAGAATTAATACAAATATTTTACTTGAAGAATATGCAAGAGATTCTTATGAAAATGTACTTTATAGTATTTGTACATTTGTTAAAAGATTTAATAAATTTCCAAAAAAAATTACTATAATAGGATTTGGATTTAAACGTGAAAGATTTTTATCATCCCATTTAACAACTTTAGGTTATTATATTTTACCAACTTTAATTAATGCAAATAATAATTATAATTTACCAAATACAAATCATGTTAAATATATTGGAGCTGGTCCATTCATAGATGATTTAAAAGAAAAATTTTTAAGAGATGATGAGTTTGAACAATATAAAATTCAATTTTGGGATTCATTAAATGAAAATGAAAAGATTAATGCACTTAATTTATTTCAAAGAAATCCTTTTGGTTCTAAAGATTCATTATTACATGAAAAAAAAGTAAAAAGAGATCCTTGGGATAAACATAAAGAAGTTTCATTTGTTTATAATATGAAGAATGAAATTTTAGATTCATTAATTGAAATAGATGAATTAAATTTTTCAGATGCTTGGAAATTATATAAATTTAAAGTATTACCAAATTTCCCATTATATGAACAACTTTATTCATA
>JAMAJE010000135.1:0-54402 GCA_023629255.1 Pichia sp. PB3310
TTGAAGTGTCTGTCTAGTTCGCAGATATGGTGAAGTATAAAAACATACTTTTTCATTATCTTGAACTAAATCTTTTAATTTAACACCAGCTTCAAATGCTTGTTGATGACCTCTATCTGTAAGTGGGACTTTATGATTTGGTGTATGACAATTAACACTTTTATCACAATTACTTTCTGATTCTCCATGTCTTATTAGTAATATTAGCTATGATATTAAAAAAATAAAAAATTAAATTATTCTCTGTTAGTATAATGTATTTAATATCATATTTTTAATAATAATAATATGATAATATAAAAATTTTTATACATACTCTTGGTTTAGGCATATTGAATGTTGTTATATAATAATTGAAGTTCAAACAAAAAAGGTTAGATCAGTCTATTATTATATATAAGCTGCATATATAATATAATACAAATATAATATCACTCCTTATTAAGTGAGACAATAGAGTTCTATAATTAATTATATGATTATATATATAGTATATAATAGTATAGTATATATATATTATGTGAGTGAGGGAACAGGGAACAAATAAATAAATAAATAACTTCTGTACACCAGTAACATGTATAATTATTTCAGATTTTTTTAGTGTTCCCAGTTTTTTTCTACTTGAACATTTCGTTTTTCAATATCAATCAACTACTCTTAGACTAGACAATCTTATTAAATCTATAGTTTTCCATTTCATTTGATAAATCACTATTATAAACATATTATACTTTATTTACTTATAATCAAATTATAATGTCAATATCTACATCAGCTGCTGCACGTCTTACTAAGGTTCTTCCTTCTCTTGATTCTATCTCAATTTCTCAACTTACTACAAAACCACAACTCAAATCTTACTTCGTACCACGTACCTCTCAAGGAAATCTACCTGTTTATAAAACTTATCGTTCTCAAGCTGTTTATACTGATATTAAACGTATACAAGGTAATGTTGTACAATTTAGAAATGACCTTCAAGAATTACTCCCTCAAATAAATAAGGAAAATTTTAATTGTCATGTTATTAATGGAAGTTTAAGAATTAAAGGTGATCATTCTCAAATTATTAAAGAAATTTTAGATAAAAAATTTTAAATGAATATATTTATTTATATATAAAACATATACATATATACAATTATATACAATTATTTCTGTAAATAACACATTTTAACCTTCTTTATAAATTTATAACTGTATAATAATAAATCACATAAATTAATATTATGTTTATCAAAATCAAAACCCCCATAATTCGCTATAGACTGTTAAGAAAAATATCGTTTACATATATATCTTTCTATTATTATTATTATTATTAATATACTGTCTTATTATCATTATAATCATAATCATTGTTTTGTTTTGTTATTTGCTATTAAATTATTTAATTGGAATTATATACCTATTTTTAAACAGAAATCAGGATTTCCTTTATTTTCTTAAAAAGGAGCTCGACTGATATATAATTGTTCATGTCATCACAGTCAAAAAACGTCCCTAATTCAGGGACGAATAAAACATTATCCCCATTAACACATAATATCCTCAATGAAAATAAAGAAAAAAGAGATGCTATAATGGCTAAAAGAATTAAAGATTCTGAAGTTATTGGTAATAAACCAAATTTAAATCCATTACAAGCTCCATTTGCTTATATTGATGGTTCAGTTTCTTTAGATGATGAAATTCAAGTAATTATAAATAATTTAAGAAATTTATTAAATTCAAAAAATAAATTAATTGATGATTCAGGTATTGAAGAATCAACAATTGATAAGAAAAGGATGAAAAATATTGAAAAGAAAATTAATAAATTGAAAATTTTAGAAAATGAGAGGAAAACTTCAATTGAAAATGAATTAGATAATATTTTTAGTTTAAATTCAAGATCTAATTCTAATGCTATTGTTGATTCTGAAAATAAAGAAAATAAATTAATTCAAGCTTTAAATTATGAATCTGAACCTGTTTCTTTACCGAATAGAAATTCAACTTGGAAACATTCAAATAAAGAATATTATTTAGAAAATTATTTATTAAGGAAAAATAACTTATTTAATTTAAATATTAGTAATAATGATGTTAATAATAATAATAATATTAATAATTTAGATAAGACTAACTATCAAAAAAATATTCAAAATTTGAAAAATTCAATTAAATTGGACTTAAATGATCCTCAATCAATTCTTGATATAAAAAATGATGAAAAAACCTCTTATATAGTTGATTCTTTTCTGTTAGGTTCTGCCGATATGTTGTTTTTAACATCTTCATACTTTAAGGATGAGAATGGTAATAAAAGAGGTTCATTAATGGTTCCTTTATTAAGTTTATGTTTAACTGATATAACATATGATGTTTTTTTATCTCGTCATAAATCAAAACAGACTAATGATATTAACAACAATAATAATCATAATAATCATAATCACAATAACTATATTAATTCATTAAATTCAAATATAGTTTTAAATAATGAAGAAAGCATGAAAATGGCAATATTTGCCAAAAATAGGATATTCAGAATTCATCTTGAATATGGAATTGGTACTCATGTTTTACGTTGGGATTTGGAGAAAGATACAAGATCTTTATTAGACTTACATAAAAAATTACAAAAAAGAAATACAAAAGAGAGAATTGATATAACTAAGAAAAAAGATATTGAATTACCAAGATTTCCTGTTTTTCCTAATCGAAATACAAAATTTAAAGGTTTATTTAAAGGTGATCGTGAAATATTTTATTCTAATGATAATAATATTGAATCTTCAAAACACACTAAAGATCATATCCCAAATAATGAAAATCTTACTGATGATCCAAAACATAATTTAACCCAAAAGACTAATAATAATAATAATACCAATAATGATATAAATAGTAATATAGTTAAGAGTTTGAACAATAACACTGATAATGATAATAATAATCCTAATAATAATCCTAATAATAATTTAAGTTCAACATCTCTTGAACGTTGTACCACTAACAATAGCACAATTTCAACTCCTTCCGTAACGCATACTTTGACAAGATTTTCAACAGCAATTTTTAATAATTTGTTATCTAATAAAGATAAATCAATTGAAAAACGTAAAGAAAAGGAAAGGGATAAACCTAAAAATAAAGATCAAATTAAATCAGAAAAGTTAAAATTAGCTGAAAGAGAAAGGGAAAGATTGTTAATGGCAATTAGAGAAAGGTCAAAATTAAATCAATCATATAAAGATGAAATGCAAAAATATTTTGATTCGTTAATTGAAATTGTTTCATTTAAAGAACAAGCATTTAAACTTTTGCAATTTTTTGAGTTATCTCCTTTCAGTCTTTTATTATCAAATGAAATTTATAAAAAAAGAAAAGAAGGTTATTTATTTATTGTTTCATCAGCTAAAACTCAAGGTTGGAGAGTTAGTCATTTTAGATTCCATGATTTAAGTGAAATGATTAAACGTCATACAAGTAAATGGTGTATTATTGGTGATTCATTTTTAATGTATACTTCAGATATCTCATCAACAACACCAGAAGAAATTTTTTTAATCGATTCAAAGACAACTTTAAAGATTAAAGGTTTTGATAAATCAAATAGAAAATATGGTAATATTAATAATATATCAAATGAAGATGCTAATCAAGAATATTTTCAATTTCCTTTAGATGTTGATGAAGAAAATATTGATTATGATCATGAAGATAATGATTATTTTGAAACATCAAATTCTGTTTTAAAAAATGCAAAATCTTATCCAACGATTAAATTAATAAATAATGAAAGATCAATTAAATTAGTTGCTAAAAATCCAAAAATTACAATGCATTGGGCACTTGCTTTAAAAAATATTATTAATGAAACAGAATGGGCGAAGTCTCATAGATTTAATTCATTTGCTCCGATTAGAAAAAATTGTTTTGCTCAATGGTTTGTCGATGCAAGAGATTATTGGTATGCTGCATCATGTGCAATTGAAATGGCAAAGGATGTTATATATATTCATGATTGGTGGTTATCACCTGAACTTTATCTGAGGAGGCCTGCTAATGGTAATCAAAATTGGAGAATTGATAGGTTATTAGAAAAAAAAGCTAGGGAAGGAATCAAAATTTTTGTAATCATATATAGAAATGTTGGTAATACGGTTGTGACTGATTCAATGTATACCAAACATTCATTATTAGATTTGCATGAAAATATTTATGTTTTAAGATCACCAAATCAAATCATGCAAAATGTTTTCTTTTGGGCCCATCATGAAAAATTATTAATAATTGATAATGCAATTTCATTTCTTGGTGGTATTGATTTATGCTTTGGTAGATATGATACACCAGATCATGTCTTAGTTGATGATAATAAACATGCATTTGAATCATTTAAATCAAAAGATACTACTAGTATTGAAGAAAAAAATGAAAAATCAACTTTTTCTTCACCATCATCAAATGATAACAGTAATCCAAATAGTAATTCAAATATTGATTCACATAAATCACCAACTTCTTCTAATAATTTGAATGATGATTTTGCTAATATTGATTCAAGTTTTCAAGAACAATTTCAAGTTTTTCCTGGTAAAGACTATTCAAATCCACGTAAAAAAGATTTTTTTGAATTAACATTACCACATAATGATATGTATGATAGACAATATGTTCCAAGAATGCCATGGCATGATGTTCATATGGTTACGGCTGGTGAAGTTGCAAGAGATTTATCACGTCATTTTATTCAAAGATGGAATTATTTATTGCGCCAAAAACGCCCATCTCGTCCAACTCCTTTACTTGTTCCACCTAGACCTTTTACTGAAGAAGAATTGAATAATTTAAAATTAAAAGGTACCTGTGAAGTCCAACTATTAAGGTCAAGTTGTGAATGGTCATTAGGTTTGACTGAACATGAGCAAAGTATTCAAAATGCTTATGTTAAATGTATTGAACAAAGTGAACATTTTATTTATATCGAAAATCAATTTTTTATTACGAGTTGTACAATTGATAATTGTATTATTAAGAATCAAATTGGAGATGCACTTGTTGATAGAATTATTACCGCTCATAAAAATGGTGAAGTTTGGAAAGCTGTTATTATTATTCCTTTAATGCCAGGATTTGAAGCTGATGTTGATACCAAAGAAGGTGGTTCAGTTCGTTTAATTATGCAATGTCAATATATGTCGATTTCTATGGGCGAAACTTCAATTTTTGCAAGATTACGTCGAATTGGTATTAGACCTGAAGAATATATACACTTTTACTCATTAAGAAAATGGGGCTTAATAGGTGAAAAAAAATTATTAACAACAGAACAATTATATATTCATGCCAAAACCATGATTGTTGATGATAGAATTGCAATTATTGGTTCTGCTAACATTAATGAAAGATCTATGCGTGGTACAAGAGATTCTGAAATTTGTGCTATTGTTAGGGATGAAGATATGATTGAGTCCAAAATGGATGGTAAAACTTACCATGTTGGTAAATTTGCTCATGGTTTAAGAGTAAGATTGATGCGTGAACATATGGGTGTTGACGTTGATTTACTTGATTTAGTTGAAAGGAGATTTCATGAAATTGAAACATTTTGTAAAACAGAAAAAGGTTTAAAAGCTTCTGTATTGAAACATGGTGAGGGTAAACAATATTTAAGTTCTATGGTTGAAATGGGGACTAGATATTTATTGGGAATTGATGATGGTACTCCTGGTTTTAACAAGCGTTTGCTTATGAAGGATACCGAAGATAAAGATGATGAAATTAATGCTTATAAGAATCAATTAACACATGAAATGATTTCAACATTTAAAAATATTAGAAATGAAATGGATGAATCTGACGCTTTGGATGATATTGAATTTTCTTATTCATTTAATCATAGGGCTGGGGATGAAAATGTTGGCATTAGGAGTGCAAAGAATTTATCATCAGATATTAGAGTTACTAATGATAATCATAGAAGCGAAGTAAAGGGAGATTTTGATGGTTTTAATTCGAAAGATTTTTCCAAAGCCAAGTTTGAAATTAATCGTTTCTTAGTCTCCAAAGTTAATAAATTCAATTACCAAAATAGCAATGATTCTTCTGCCCAATTACCCGATTTTGAAGATATTGTTGATGTCTTAGCTCAAGATATTATTGAAAATGCAAGTGCTCAAGATCAAGATGCAATTAATATTGATAGATGGACAATCATCAAAAGGTTATTTTATATGAGGAAATTATATTTTAAGATGGCATCAAATAAAGAATCAATTTCTACAAACCCAAAAAATGTCGATATTTTGGCATCTGGTGTCGGATTAAATTCTGCTTTTAGTAATACTGATAAATCGTTCATCACAAAGCATAATTCAAATACAACCTCCGAAAATGATTCTGTGCCATCTGATGGTTTACTAAATAGTACTGATGATAAAAATACAACATTACCAGATATTCCACTTATAAAGTTAACAAATGATGATTTTAATGATATTGATAAGAATTTACTACCATCAATTGAATGTGATTTTATAGATCCATATGGATTTGAAGATCCGTTAGATATTAAATTTTATGAAGGTACATGGATGACACAGGCTATCAGAAACACATTATTATTTCAAATGGTGTTTCATGTTCAACCAGATGATATTGTTCAAACATGGAGAGACTATAAAGATTTTGAAGAAATGAAGAGCGCATTTACGACTTATCAAAATATTTATAGAGGTAATCTAAATTCAACTGAAAGCATGCTTTTAAAAAGTAGAAGCAATGAAACAATTAATACCAATGATAATAATTTTACTGATGAAGATTACGATACAAGTATTGGTGATGTTGAGGAACATCATCGTCGTTTGCAAAGAAGTGCAAAATTAACGGAGCTTGAAAGATACATCCGAATTGGTGGTCAAACGTCTGTTAATGTTGCTGGTGCTAATGGTTATAGTAGAGGGGCTGTATATGATTATGCAAGCAGTTTACGTTTAATGCATATGATTCGTGGACATCTTGTGATGTTCCCAACGAGATGGCTAAAGAAAGAAGTTGAAGGTTCTAATTGGTTTTATAAAGCTGATAAAATTCCACCAATTCAAATATATAATTAATTTCAATAATATTTGCATATATTTATATACTGTTTTTTTAGATTAGCTTTTAGGATAAGTATGTCAAGCATTACCTCAAACAAATATAGACTGAAGCAAATGCATTAAATTTTTGTAAGAATTATGTTAAGTGGAATATTAATATAGCTTTTCCAGTTTATTCCGTCAGAAGACCTTCGTTTTGATGTATTGATTCTTCAAAAAGAAGGCACCACAACGTAAACTCGAAGTCGATAAAATTGTTTCTGAGCTGAGTGCTGAGGCTTTAACTTTCAGCTTTCTACGATAAGAGAAGCCGCGGCATATCGTCCAATCAACGCATCAGATACGATATGCCATATAAGTAGTTAAAATACTGATAACAAAACCTTCTTTGATATGATATATCTTGGATGAAGTTAGGAAAAGCGTTTTTTTTGTAAAATTATGACGATTCGTTTTGTTATGTTGTTATTTGGAGTTGAAAAAAATTACAGTATATTACAGACAATAAACTGAATAGCGTTTTAAAAAAAGACGAAACATTCTATCAACAAATGAATGGTGTCAACCATGATAAGACCATCCAATACACGAGCCAACAGACGTTGGAACGTGAGCGTGGTCGAGGTAGACAAGCACAACTTCCTAAACGATATCAATTTCATAAAAATATTCCAAGACATACATCATCTCAACTTCAAAATGTTTTTATGAATAGAATCAATACTGAAAATAATAATAAAATTTCGTTTGATGGATCAACAGTTGGGGTAGATGGGTATGGTAATTCGCCGCCATTGATGGGAAATAATTTTCAAGAAAGATCAAAAAATGTACATATGATCGCAAAAACAAATTTTGCTCAACTTAAAAGACATAGTATTGCTAGTCTAAGCAGTTATAAACGTGTTAATAGTTCAAATCATATAATCAATGCATATAATGATACAACCGTTTTTGAAACTACAGCGCCTGGAAGTAAAAATTATGCATTTGAACAATTCCAACAGCAACAGAAACAACAAATAATACAAAATCATCAATATCAGAGACATCAAAGTGTAAGTGGATATTTAAATAAACAACGAGACGAAACATTGGATGAGAAAGTTTTTCATGCAAAAAACAAAATTAATCAAGATTACATATACAGTTCTAATGAGTCAAATCCTGCAATAAAATTATTTAAGCCTGTATATTTTCAAGATCAAACAAATAATAATGAAGTAACAGAAAGTCTTTTCAGTCTAGCTTCTAACAAAAATGAAAACTCCAAACATTTGGGAAATTTCAAACTTGGCTATATGGACAATACTAATTCTGATGATGAAGCTGTAAAAATGAATTACAGTTCGAGCGATTCAGACAACGATGACGAAAATAATTATGATGAAATTTATGAAGATACTCCACATTTTAATCTAATTGGAGATAATATTAATAAGGAAGTTGATCATGCTAGCAATGAAATTAGTGATTACAATTTTGAAGAAGAAAATTCAGAACAAATGATGAGAATCCAACGAAAAAAAATTATAATGAAAAATGGAATTTATAACAACAATTTTAATATTCAAGATGGGAATAATGATGAAATTATTGGAAGTGCTTGGCTCAACCAATTAAATTACACTAATGATTACAAGGTACAGCCTTTGGCAGATGGAAATAATAAAACAAAAAATCAAAATCAAAATGAAAACCAAAATCAGAAAGAACATTCCAAACCAGGTGTTTGGACACAGATCAGTCTGGAACATAGAAACATGCATGAAAAAATGACCAACAATCTACGTAATCTGGCTCTTTTCAGTCATAATCCTATGGCCAGCAGCCTTGAAAGAAATAAAACTAGAAAACAACACAAAATTAATCAACAAACGAAACAAAAGCAACATTATAATCATGCCGCCTTACAACCGCAGTATCCTTTGGCGGTCGGTGCACGGGTGAACATTTTATGGAAATCTGCCTGTATAGAACATTCTCTGTAATCTAAAGCTTTTTCAAGTCAATCATGTAATAAATATCACTCTGTATATACATATATATATAAATATATATATCTAATTAATTTTTATAGAAGAATTTATATAAGAACAAACATAGAAGTTAAACACTTGAAGTTATTGATGCAGAACTTAGATAATCAACAATCACAACAAATTGCCAGTGATGCAAATAAAATTTTCAAAGAAACCAAAAACATGGAACAAAGATACACAAATCCCGGACATTCATCTCCAAATCCACAAATTTCGGAATATCCTACAGAAAAAACATTCAAGTATGCAAATGATTGCTCTATAAGTGTTGGATGTACCCCTTCTGGGTTTGCAACTATTATGGTTTATATTAAAGACACTCCATTCTTTGGAATGGGGACATTGTTTAGTTTATCTGCTTTAGAGATTAAAAATGCAGAGATTTATTACAATTCTAAAAAAGATTTTCTTCTTGATGAAGATATTAATCCAGACAGTAATTCTCCATTAGATTTAGATAAGGATAGAAGGCTGCATAAAATCAGTATTTACAAGGTTCCAGAAACTAATGAATATCGAATGGATTTAGTCAAACTGGCAAAGACTGGTATACCTGAAATTGATGCACAAGATCCTTGGAAAGATTTTAGTGATATGGGTGATCATGGTCCTGGTGATAAACAAATTGAATTAGTTAAGAAATTTGTTAATGTGCTCCGTGTAAGTCGAAATGAACCAGGTATGATCATCACTGGTAAAATCACTGATGAATATCCCGAACTCGAACCTTGTGTTGGTATCATTGTTTTCAAAAAAATCCAATGAAAATGTAAATTTTAGATATATATATATATAGAAGTATTACTGATAGAAGTATTTGTGAAATTCCTCACAAACAATCTGGTTCTTGTTTTATAAACATATATTAAAGCTTTTCAATTATATACAATAATACAATAATACAATACACGATACACAATATCTTGCAAACTGAATTAAACTTTATAAACTTTTTTTCCCTATTTGGAAAATCGAGAAATTTTATTGAATAAAAAAATTTTTCATTTTTTTAATTTTTTTTTTCATTTCATGATCTTTACAACTAAATTTCTATTTATCATTCCTTTTAAATTATTAAAGGAAATAATCCAAACGCTGTTATCGATGACCTCATTAGCAGAACAGTTGGCAGGAATTGCGCAACGTAGCAAAGCTGTTGCGTTAGATAGAAAGAAAAGGACAAAAATTCATGCTGTTTCCTTTCTTCACGATCCAACATTAGCAGCAACTCAAGATTATGAAACTATTTATTATGATGCAGTTGAAGCTTTAGAACGTCTAGAAACTTTAGATCGTCGTTTTGGTAAATTCAAAAATTCTATTTTTAGTGTTACTTCAATTCAAATTGATAGACAAGTTCAAAGTCAAGAAGAAAATATAAATTTAAATAAAACTATCGATGCATTCCTTTCATTGCTTGCACCTTATTGGCATTTAGCTATCTCTGTTAGAGCAGCTGAATGGCCTTTAAGAAGATTTCAAATGAATATTTATAATGCTGAACATTTATTATTATCTACTCTTGCATATTATGATCAGTCAATATTTCCACGTATTCTTTATGTTGTTACTGAATTGCCAAAATTATTTTCATGGGCTATTAATTTTAAAAAATCAAACACTAATCCATCAAAAAATTCAATTGTTAAAATTTTTACTGATGTTGAATTTTTTAACTTATATTCTAAGTTTTTCCAAGAAGAACTAAAACATAAAAACCAATTTAGAAAGTTACTAGTTTTCTATGTTTCAATCTCTATCTCGACAATTGCAGCACTATCGTCAACAGCATCAGATAAATTAAAATTATTGATACCATTTGCTTTGGAAACTGTTAGTACTTTATTATCTGCTTCTGATAATGAATCAAAAGTTTCTGCTTATACTATTTTAATTGTTATCGCAGCAGCTGTTCCATTGACAAGGGAAATTGTTTTGGCATCAATTGAAACAGTTTTAGTTTCAAGCTCAGAAGAAACAAAATTAAATTCGTTTATTTGCTCAATTAAACTATTACAGTCAATCCAAGAAAATGGTTTAGAACCATTGCCAAAGAAAATTATTGACTTGTTACCTTCTGATATTTTCACAAATACTCCAATTTCATATTTAGATATATTAAGCTCTACAAAAAATAATGGCAAATTTACTTGTGTCTATTTAAGATCATTGATTATTAATCAGCTTGATATCACCCATTCTATGTTACAAAATATCAAATCTGCAAATATTGAATTTACAAGTCAACAATTTACTTTAGTAACAGCTGAAGCTTTAAAATCAATTATGAACAATTCTACTGCTTCTGCCAATTATTATCTCGATTTAGTGAAATTCCTCGTTAAAGAGAACCAGGAATTGTTTTTACAAACTTTAGAAAATCTGAATATTAACTTATCTGATTTGGAAATGATGGTCCAATTTACTTTAATTGATCCAATACACCTCTTAAATAATCAACATGAAATAATAGAACCTGAGGAGAAAATTGAATTGAATGGCAATGAAAATGCAAAGTTATTGGAAAGTTATAAAAATAATAAAGCTTCGGTTGCTTCCTTTTTAGGTGATGATAAGGTTACAAATGAGGCATACTTATTATTTTACGATTTATTCCTAAAAGGCATGTTAAGTAATTCAACAGATCAGTTGCTTCAAACTTCTTTAAAGACGCCTCCAATTATTATTTCATTTTTATTGAGATTAGCAACTGCAAATTGCCCAGTCAAGGCAAGAATTCATGCAATTACCAAAGTTACTGAAAATATTCAAAGTTTAAATTCATCTGTTTTTGTCGGTTCAATTGTTCCAATTGTTATTACCCTTTTAATAGATCCATCCCCTCAGATTCGTAGAAAAACAGTTGACTTAATCAAAGTTTTAAACGAAAAATCTTCTAATGATACACCAGATTCTATTTTATTAAACGATGTTTTATATGGTGAAAATTCTTCTGATGTCGCAGTGATTTCTCCAAAAGATACCAAACTTTTATTGGACACACTAACTGAAAATTCACCAAACTTTTTAGTTGATGATTCTGCATTGTATCGCTGTTTAGAATCATTATTAAGGAACAAAAAATTGGGCAAAGTTTATCTTGCATTTTTTACAACACATGCTTTATCAGTTGGTATCCCAATAATTAAAATCAATTTGATTAAAATTTCAATAAAGAGTGCTGCTGACGTTAAAGGTGCTGCTACTCCATCATCATTATTTGAAGATTTACTAACCTCATATATCAAACAAAGAGATGAATGGAATAGTAAATGTTTATTAACCAACTGTAATATTGAAACCTTTGAATCTACTATTGTTTCATTAGTTTCAACAAAGGAAAAGAACGAATTTGCAATTTTGTTTTTGGAATCTGCATTAGCATCTCCGTTTGAACAATTATCTTCCCTTGCAAAGAATCGTATTATAGAAATTTTACCAACTTTGAAATTTGAATATCAGAATAAGATTGTTAATTATATTTTAGAAGAATATTTATTAGATAATATGGTAAATTATGATCCTGTGGAAGTTTTAGAATCTATAAAAATGACTAATGAGATTTTCATTGAATTATTAAAGAATTGTTCGTTAAATACAACTACTCCTCAGCCCCAAGCAAATCCACCAAAGAGAAGAAGAAGATCATCACAATCAACTAGACAGGCCATGAAGGATGATGAAGTTTCAAATATGGCCACTTCACATCTAAAAAAGGTTACCATGTTACTTGAAGTTTTGGATTATTTTGCTAAAAGGCCTGATTTTGAACCATCGTTTGAACTTTTAAAATTGATTTTTGTTATCCTGGATGATTTAGAAACATTAGGTAAAGATGGTAAGTTGCCAATTTTGTACGCACAAGAAACTATTGCATCATGTTTGAAGAATATTATTGAAAAATTGAAGGAATTAAATCTTCCAATTAAAGATGCTTCATTAATCCGTGCTGATGTTGTTGTTTCTGCAATTAGAGCTTCGGATTCT
The DNA here is from genome assembly GCA_023629255.1 of Pichia sp. PB3310. Classification (NCBI taxonomy): domain Eukaryota; kingdom Fungi; phylum Ascomycota; class Pichiomycetes; order Pichiales; family Pichiaceae; genus Pichia; species Pichia sp. PB3310. Next base: position 13,127 of record JAMAJE010000135.1, read on the forward strand.
CCACAAGTTCAAAATAAATTGTTATTAGTTATTGCTGCTCTAGCTTCCTTGTCCCCAGAACTTGTTTTACATTCAGTTATGCCAATTTTTACTTTTATGGGTGCACATACCATACGTCAAGATGATGAATTTTCTGGTCATGTTGTCGAACAAACTATCATTTGTGTTGTTCCAGCTCTTGCAAACGCAGCTCAATATGGTAAAATTGACGAAATCGAGTTTTTACTTGCTTCATTTGTTAGTGCTTTCTTACATGTTCCTAGACATAGACGTGTCCGTCTATTTACAACGCTAGCACGTACTTTAGGTGGTGAATTATCAATTCATTTGATTTTATTTTTATGCGGTCAACAATATGTTAACGCTTATATGAAGCACAGAATGGGTGATTGTTCTGCTTTAGTTGATTTTGCAACTGTCTTCCTCCAGGTATTTTCAGCAAAGGAAGAATTAAATGCAACTAGAAAATTTTTGGATTTGTGGAAATGCATACCTGAAAAGCCAGTTGAAAAAGATTCTGCAGAATTTAAAGAACTATCGTCTAAAGTTATTTTTGGTCCTTCAATAGTCTCAATGTCAAAAAGTGAGTTATATAACTGGAGAAAAGGTCTACTTTCCTTCATCAGACATGCTCTTGTTGATTCTAAAAGTACAAATGGTATTCCAAAATTAAGATTAAAAATTGCATCTCAAATTTTGGAGGATAGAAATACAGAAGAATTACTGTCCAGCTTTTCTGATACTATTAAATATTTAATGGAAATAATCGATTTCTCAACAAAAAGTCATGAAGATGCAGAGATTATTAATAAATTGCATAAATTGTTAGGTGACGTTTTAAGTTTATTACCAATTCAATACTATTCTAAATCAGTCAACGATATCTTGAAATCTTCCGACTCTTCCTTACAAACGATGAAGAATTTAATTACATTGACCTCAGCTAAATTTACCTTAGAGCATACAGAAAATCCATACGCACATGAAGGCATTGTATTATTATTACCAACATTATTAGAAAAGATTTCTTCTAAAATTGATGTCGAATTATCTCAAGCATGTCTTGATACTGCGGCTAACCTATTCCATAGGTTCGGTAGCCATATTGAATCTTCTAAATTAATGAAATTCTTAGCTGTTATCGTTGGCGATTGTGGTTTAATTAACAAAAAATCTCCGGAGCTTACTATTTCTTCGATCAATTGTATTACAAGTATTGTCGTCATTGTTGGTGTTAAAATGATTGGACTCTTCCCAAAAATTGTTCCACAAATATTTAAAATTTTTGACCATTGCGTTGATAATAATCAAGAATCTTCGAGATTGATTCAAATTTCAATTATTGTTTTCTTTTCAACTTTAATTAAAAAAATTCCGAACTTCTTAACACCAAATATTACTGATATTTTGAAAACATTATTTAGAGCAAATTCAGTTTCTGATTCAATTAGATCAAATGTTTTAGATGTTGTTGTTGAATATATTGATTCAAAAATTGTTATTTCATCATTATGTTCTCTTTGGACTTTTGTTTCTACGTTAAATGCTACTTCATTAGGTTTATTCATTGGTACTATGGTGAATACTGTTGAACAAATGAATAAAGCTACCGCAATTTCTGAATCAAGTTTGTTTTTCAGATTTTTAACCAATGCCTTAGAGTATCGTGCAATATCCAAATTTGATAAAAATACTGTTGGTAGAATTGAATCAATGATTCACAATTGTGGTATTGTTTACGTAATGAAATTGAATGATAAACACTTCAGACCGTTACTTGCAATGATTGTTAGATGGGCATTTGATGGTGAAGGTGTTCTCACTGAAATAACGGAAATTGAAAGGCTAGAATCATTTTACAAATTTTTCAATAATTTACAAGAAAATCTCAGGGCAATTATTACTACGTACTATAGTTACATTTTTGACTCAACCGTTTCATTATTGGACAAATTTGCCAAGGGCGAATTGGTTAGTATTTCACTTCGTAGATTAATCATCATTTCACTGACTTCATCCTTCAAATACGATCAGACTGAATACTGGCAAGTTAATGCTAGGTTTGACTTAATTGCAGAAGCTTTAACCAACCAACTTGCAAACATTGAAGAACCAATTGGTAAACATTTAGTTAAGGTGTTATGTTCTTTAGCTCAAGATACATCATCTTCTGATGATCATAATAAACATTTGAATGAATTAATTATTTCCCACATTCGTGTTGTTGGTGGCAAAGAGCCAACATCAAGAGAAAAGTATTGGTCAATTAAAGCACTCACAACTATTTACAAGCGTGTTGGTGAAGCTTGGTTGAGTTTATTACCTCAGCTTGTCCCAATTATTGCTGAATTATTAGAGGATGACGATGAAGATATCCAAACTGAAGTTCGTGAAGGTTTGGCTAAGATTATGGAAGAATTAATGGGTGAATCTTTAGATCATTTATTAGCTTAGGGGTTTATAGATAATCATATAGTTTATTTTAATAGTTTAGTTAAAAAAAAGTTTTAATATCATTTTGAAGGAGATTATATATCATAAGCTTTCTAAGTTCCGTTTCAAATTTTTAAAGTTAAACTCTTTCTTCTATATTTGAGAAGATATATAATCCTTTAATTAAGGTGGTGAAATTTTCAAATAATTCAATAATAGTAAAATAAAGTATCAATTAAAATATAAACGGTATAAAGATAATATTTTCATAATGTGAGAAAAAACAAATTTGATAAGGATAAGGAAAAACTAACTAATTTGACATCAGTAAATAGGTTGGTTTCTGTACCAAACGTGCCATCTCCAAGCATCTGCATCGGCGTCCGCAGAGGCCTCCCTTTTGTAAATCGCTTGGTTTCTAGACCAAACGTGCCATCTCCAAGCATCTGCATCGGCATCAGCTTCTCTCTTTTCAACTGCAGTATCAGTAACAGTAGAGTTGGTTAATTCATTTAATTGACCTTCAATATCAGAAGCAAAGATTGGGTAGAAAGCAACAGGTTCTGAAGCTGGATCTTCGCTTTCAAAAGCGTAAGCAAAACCAATTGGTTCTTCTCCATTGTAGTTATCATAAGCAATATTAGTAGAATTAGTAGCTTCTCCATTATAGTCATCATACGCAACATTAGTGGAATTAGTAGCATCTTCTCTTTTGTAAATACCTTGATTTCTAAACCATGCATGCCATCTCCAAGCATCTGCGTCTGCTTCTGCTTCTGCTTCTCTCTTGTAAATAGCTTGGTTTCTAAACCATGCATGCATTCTCCAAGCGTCGGCATTAGCGTCTGCATCTGCATCTGCTTCCCTTTTGTAAATGGCTTGGTTCCTGGACCATTCGTGCCATCTCCAGGCATCTGCATTTGCATCTGCAACAGCATTGGCGTCAGCTTGAGCAATTGGAGCGGCAAAAGCAGCCGTTGTCATGAAAATTGATAATAAACTAGTAGAAGTGAATCTCATTATGACTAAAAGAGTGTTTTTTGGTTGTTATTTGGTCTGTTGTCTAAGTAATTAAGTAATAATAAGATTTATTTGTAACTATTTTTATAAGAATATTAAAGTGGATATAACATCTTTAAATATTGAAATTTTTCGTACTTGAAATACTCCTGCAAACAAAAACTTTCTGTTTCATGATTTTGAAACAAAATGTAAAATAATTGGAGGTGAAACAAAAAATAAAATAGTTGCAGTTGAAACAGGAATTGAAATAATTGAATTTTTTTATTCAACTCAAATAAATAATTATCTGAAATGAAAAAAACACAAAACATCAAGTAATATCAATTATATTTCCAAAAGTAGAAATTCAGTAGTTTTGGATGTTTCCTTTGAATGCCTAATGTGGTAATTATTTCTGATAATTTTTTTTCTTCATAACTAATGCCATATTCGGAGCTTGGAAATAATTAACGTTTGTTCTGTGAATCTTAGTATATTATAATGCTGTTGTGAAATTAGCCTTTGTCATCTCAAAAAGGAAATTTTTTATAATGACCTCTTAATAGAAAATTAATCTCATGCACGAGTATACACATGCTGCAAACTTTTTCAGTAAAACAGATAGACAGCTCGTAATTAATGTAATTAACAGAGATAAGTTATAAAATAACTGAAGGGTTCATGAACGACCCAGATTAGTACCGAATCGTATTTTAAATTATAATTTATGAAGCTTAGAAAAAAGTCTAATTCCACTCATTGTTCTTGAAACATACCTAGCAAAGTAATTCAAATCTTGTATCCAATATATTTTATTTATTTATTTTGTAACCTCTAGTTATTGTTAACTGAATTCCTTTCCTTTGTTTTCTGATTATGGCATTCAGAACTTTCGCAGATTTATTAATAGCTTACGAAACCACGACAAGATCGGATCAGAATTTAAAAACATGTCGCTATTTTCAAACAAGGCTCATCTCTCCTATTGAATAGCAAATATTGAACCGTAGTGTTTTAGGGCGAATTTGACAAAGTGCATAGTAAAATATCATGAAAGTGATTTCAATCCCAGAAACAAATTTTTCACAAGCATATCCAAAGCTTGACCTCTTTTATGTGCTTCCAAATTTACTTGTGGGCTCATATCCATCAAATTGGAAATTTCTTTTTTCTGGTAAAAGCAGTTTAGATTTGATTGTTGAAATACTCACTAAAAATTTTGATAAAGCTCTTATAATTAACTTAGCAATTGAGGTGCCATTATATTCAGTTACAAATCATAAAATTCAATATCAACTTATTAACTGGGTGGACTATCATGCATTTCCACTATTTAATTTCATTAATTTGGTTCATTCTACAATAAATTATTTACATCATAAGAAAAAGGCAGTATTCATACATTGTAAACATGGAAAAGGTAGAACAGGAACACTAGTTTGCGGGATACTTATCCTATTATTTAATCTAACCCCAAATGAAGCATATGCTGTGTTTATTAATAGAAGAAAACTTTTTGATACTAATATTCACATCAAATCACAGAATCTCATGTTAGATTCTTTTACTCTTTTGTTTAACACAAATATGAACGACTATATAAATGTCCGTGACTCAACAAGAACTTGGATCATTACAGAGTTTTTTCTATCAGCCAGCGACCTAAAGAAACAAAAAAAGCTTGAAGTTTCAATTGGAAATTTAAATAGCTTAACTAAAAATAAAAAGAATATAACCTTTGATTTAAATTTTACTATAACAACCAACCAAGGCGCAACTATTTCGCACAATGTCAATGAAGATGTTTGTTTTGAATTCAAATGCTTTTCGGGTATTAAAAGGCTTTTTGCGACCTACAGTTATAATTGTGTGGTTGAATACCTTAGAAAGGTTGACTGTAATAAAGATATTAATAAGTGCAGAGAACAAACATACAACCGAGACAAAATTGTAGAAAGCAAGGATACGGTTGAAATGAATATTACAATCCCTTTTGAAAAGATGGATGGTATTAAAGGAACTTCGTTCAAAGGAACAAAGTATTTTAAGAGTGTTCACATTACACTGATGAGGATTTCAAACTAAATATGTAAAGTGATTTAAATGGAAGGCATTTTGTCTATCAAATGTGTAACAAAATAACTAAGATTTTGAGCAAAGTAAAAACAAAAAAAAAAAAATAATTTCGATGTGATTATTTTTCATTTGAAACGTTTTAATATTCCAAGCATTGCGAAGCCAAAAATTTATTAAATGATGGCCAATAACTGTTGCAAAATAGACGCTTTTGGATTAACGACAGTTAAAGCCTACAACTATCCTTTGAACAATTGAACTTTTTTCAAGTTTAAAAATAATAAGACTTTATGCTTTTAACATCGCTGTTTAAACTGGTTTTTAATTGACCGGGTTTTAAGATACATTCCCAGTGTGTAATTATAACACCTATGGAACTATATGTGTAAAGATGGCAAACTCTACAAATAGAACAACATCCATCCATTTGTTGTATACTTATTTAGATAGTACTATATACTCCGCTTGATTCTCGGTTTTCATCTTATTAAGATAGCTTGCCAAAGCCAGCAAATTCCACAGCTAAAAATTCTTTAACTTTTTGTTCCAGTTAACAGAGATTAACATGTAATTTACAAAGAAACCAAATTAACAGTTAAGACAACTGTTTAAATACTAATTAAATTGGCAAATAACAGAAGATGCAATGCGATTCTTCCATTCTAAGATACATTTCTTGCATGTTTTCAATTGTATTACATATTAAACTACACCTAGCAAATGTGGAGCTATTAAATGGATCATCCAATCCCTTTTCATTGTATAATTATTTATTTAATAGTTACACATCTCTTTTAACAACCACTCTACCATCTTCGTAGAGCAGCTACCCAAGATTAATTGACTATAGCAGCTTTCTGCTTTTAACTATTAAGCAGCTAGCGTCAATAGAAGCTATTTTAATGCTACTAAATCAAGATTAAATAGTTTTTTGTCTTCTAGTTTGAGGTTCCATCCTTTCAAATTTTAAGGTCAAATAATAGCGCATTTGATTGAAATTCAATTAGTCAGTTTGTCCGAGTGGTTAAGGAGAAAGACTTGAAATCTTTTGGGCTCTGCCCGCACAGGTTCGAATCCTGTAGCTGACGTTTTCTTTTTACATTAGTTTTCTTAATGTTGTTTACTGAACGCTCTTAACAAATGATTATTCTATTCTCCATGTTAACTTTTTCCTTCAAAATCACTGGATTTCCTCCACCTTTTTAGATTCAAAATTACCAGGTCTATTATAAAGATTTTTTTGCTTATGGAAATATTAACTTATTATTAAAAATGAAAGGAAAAATTGATTTACAAAAAAATGGTATTATATTAACTGGCCAGCCATTATTATTATCAACACCAATTTCATCAACTACACTTACAAATCCACTGACATGTTGTATGCCAATATCTACATCAACATCAACCTTTACTAATTCAATTCATAATACTAATTTTTTACCATTTATGAATATATTATGGGCAGAGGAAACAAGTTCTACTAAACCGAATGAAATCGAGGTAACATATGTTTATCCAATTAATCATTCAATAACAAATAGTAAAAAAAATGGAGAATTTGAATTACCATATGAAGATGCAAAGAAAAAATTATATCCTACTACTCAAATATTAACAATCGAATCAACAAATTTAAATCCTTTAGTCGATAATTATGATGGTAAATTATCTGATTATATAATGAGACTTTCATATCCATTTTATAAGTATTCTAAATCATTGGCTTTTAAACCACAATCAATTTTTGTTTTAATTAATCCACATAGTGGTAAAGGAAATGCAATTGAAATTTTTAATAAACAAGTGAAACCGATTTTAACATCTGCACATTGTAAATTAACAATTCAACATACTGAATATAAAGGACATGGTATCGAATTATCCAAATCTTTAAATATTGATGATTATGATACAATATTATGCGCATCTGGTGATGGTATTCCATATGAAGTTATAAATGGATTTTATCAACGTGAAGATAGATCAAGAGCATTTTCGAAAATCAATATTGTTCAAACTCCGGGTGGTTCAGGAAATGCAATGTCATTATCATGCCTTGGTGCAACTTCTGCATCACTGGCAGCAGTTAGAATTTTAAAAGGTAAAGAATCACAATGTGATCTTATGGCAATTAGTAAAGAATCATCAAATGAAGTTATTTTATCATTTTTATCACAAACCTATGGTGCAATTGCACAAGCTGATATTGGAACTGAATGGATGAGATCAATAGGTGATATCAGATTTGATTTAGGTGTTGCATATGAAGTTTTTTCAGGTCATAAATATCCATGTGACATAGCAGTTAAATGGAGATGTAAAGATAATGATGAGATTCATAAGCATTATAAAAATGAAAAGCATAATAAAAATCAAAATTCAAACAGTTTTATTAAAGATGAAACATTTGTTCATATGAATAAATTATCAAATACATCAGAAGAAACTACTGATAATTCAATACTAATAAGAAGTGATAATGATAATAATAATAATAATAATAATGCTAATATTAATACTAATACTAATACTGATAATTTTGAGTTAAAAGAATTAAATGATGAAGATTTTGAACTTAAATATCATGATAATTTTAAAAATTCAACAAGTTATTTTAATTCATTACCTGAAGGTTGGTCAATTTATGACGAAAATATTACAAATAATAGTAGGATTTTTTATGCAGGTAAAATGCCATATATTGCATCAACAACCAATTTCTTTCCTGCTGCATTACCAACAGATGGAACAATTGATGTAGTTGTTTTTGATTCAAGATCTAATTTCATTAGTACAGCAAATGCATTATTATCATTAGATAAAGGTACACATGTTTGGGAAGAATGTGTTGAACATAGTAAAGTTGAAGCATTTAGATTAATTCCTAAAGCGAAAGATGAATGTTTTATTAGTGTTGATGGTGAATGGTTTCCGTATGAACCTTTTCAAGTTGAAGTTTTAAATAAAATAATGAGAACAATTCTTTGGAGTGATTGTTCATTTACTGAATCTGGATATTTAGCAAATGCTATTTAAAATTTATAGATAGTTTAATAATGATTAATAGTTAGAAAACTAGGGTTAAAGAAAGTAATACATATAAAATTAGTTAAATCTCTCTCTCTCTCTCTATATATGTATATATATGTAATATAAATATGAAACTTATTTTTTTATTTATTGTCATTATCATCATCTTCACTATCTCCAACTAAGAAAGCATCATTTGAAGGTTCAGGTTCAGCATCTTTTAATGGTGACCATTTTTTATCAGACTTTGAATTTGTATCTTTTAATTGTTGTTCGTTTAATTTTTCATTTTCAGTATTTAAATTGCTTTTCTTATTTGAAGATTTTTGAATTGAATTTGAAATGTATGAATCATCCTTTTCTACAGGATTTGGAGGAAGTTCATTTGAATTATCTGATAATTTAATTTGGGTTTGAAGATTAACTGAAGTATCTGAATGATTTACAGCTGGATATAAAGTATTATCACTTCTACGTGGTGGTAGTTTTGGAACATCATCATCATTACTGGTATTATTTTCATTAAGTCCATAACCTTTCTGTATTAATTGTTGTTGTTTTTGATAAAGATTTTGATTTCCTATTTGTTTCTGGGATGAATAATTTGAATATTCAAAAGATTGTTGTTGTTGAGGTTGATCACTTGAACCCTGAATTTTTTTTGAAATATTATCAAACCAACCACCAACTATTTGTTTAGCTTCAGTAACATTTTTTGTAAAAGTGTCATAAATATCATCTTCATCATCAAAATCTTTATCATCTAAATTATTATTAAAACTATGATGTTTTTTCATACTTGGAGAAATATGTTTATGATTATAATGGGATTTCGAATTATTACCCCTTTCATAAGATTTTGCTAAACTTCTAGCTAATGCTTCATCTGATTCTAATTGATTTGATGGATCAATAATATTATTATTTAAATCAGGATTTGGAATTGGAATTTCTATACCAGAATTTGGATCAGATAAGAATAATAAAGCATTTGAAGCAGATTCTAAACGACCTTCAGAAGCTATTAAAGCCATTTTGATAAATTTTAAATCAGTTTCAGGAAACATTTCAATCAATTGATTAATTGTTAAATCAATTTGGGATAAAATTTTTGAATTGGATGGTCTAGCAGGCATTGGTGGTGGAGTTTCATTATCTTTTGGAGGTAATTTTGGAGGAGGTAATTTATCATCTAATTTATTTGTATTATCAATATCATTTGACTTATTTGTATTGTCAACATCATTTAACTCCGATGTAGGAGGTGTTTCTAAATCTAATGGGATTTCATCATTATTTTGTTTAGAAGGTGGTTCTTGTTCTAAAGAAACATCAGCTAGTTCTGAATTGGACATAATTAATTAACACTATTATTGGAATGGTTTGGTAGATTTAATAGAGCACAATTGATAAATTAACAACTGTATGTATACATGTATGGTGGCGCAAAATGTGTGTACTGTATATATTATTTATTATGTTCAGTTTCTAAATTTAATTGATGCTCGAGCTAATGTATATATTTAATTGATTACTTTAGGAAAAGGCAAAACAGTAAAAAAAAAAAAAAAAAAAAAAAAAAAGTCGCTCAATTCAATTTATTTGTTAGTGGGCTCAGAACAAAAATGAGAAATTTTTGTGTGATTGTGTGATGGCTCAGACAATCAGGTTATTTAAATTTGAAATATTAAAAAGATTGATTTAATCTTAATTGATACATTGATTATTTTTTTTTAATTAATAAAAGTAATTAATACCAACAGTAATTATATAGTTATAAACAAAACATTGAAAAGTCAAATAAAAAGAAAACGAAGAACTGAAATAAGAGAGAATATATTGTAAATTGAGAACAATTGTATGCTCGGATCAGGGTATAAATAATTTAATTTAAATAAGTAAAAGTGAAAAAGTTAAACTTTCTTTTTAGCAAGAGAAACCGGTTCTTTAGCAGTAAAAATAGCAGCAGCAAGTATTAAAATATGTTCATATGATAAACGTCCCATATAAACCAGGATATCAAGTAAAATCAGTGAAATATATGGAACAAAAAGGATCATGGCCAAAGTGAAATTGATATAAATAAAGGCTTGTTTAGCACCATAGAGTACCCATAAAATGAACTCCCAACTAAGCCCTGTGTCTAAGAAGATACTAGTATTATGCATTTAGTAATGGTGATGATGATAATAGTTGTATAATTGTATAAATAAATAAGTAATAAATAACAAACAAACAACAAACCAAATTAAAAAAAAAAGAATAAGTAAGAAGAACAAAAAATGGTTAACAATAGAAAAAAAATAATAAATCATTAAAAATTAAAGATTGAGTGAGTGAGTGAGTGAGAGAGAAATAGATGTATTGAGATTTGATATTTCATTATTTTATTATTTCATTATTTCACATTTCACATGTATTTATTTTTTCTGTTAAAAATATACAATATATAATATATAATATATATGCAATGTGCAGTGTGTTCGCTCCTCCGCTCAGCTGTTCACTGATAAGCATATATATATATATATGGTTTGTTATATAATAATAAAGAATCAGGAATGAGGAGGATATTGATATTAGTTGATTGTTAATGAGGTTGTCTTTATAAAATGATAGTAGTAACAAGCCACTCATTTATTTATTTATGCCCTATAATTATGAAATGTATTTCGTATAGCTTTTCAACTATTATTGTTTTTTAAGCTTCAACAGATTACTAGAGTTTTATAGTGTATCTCTATATAGAATACCTTTTATTTTAAATCACAATCAAAATCTTTCAAAGGCTTTTTAACTTTTTAAATAGATCTTGGTTAATTAGAATATAAAATTAAAAAGATAGATAACTAATCTTATTATATTACGTTAATTAATTCCACAAATTTCATTCTACAATATATGTAAACAAGCTCTATTATCTGTTATTACTTATTAGTACTAACTATTAACTAAAAATAACTGAACCCCCCGGTTTTTTTTTTTTTTTTTTTTCAGATTTTTCCAATTGCATCATCAATTTAAAGTTTAATATATGAACCGTTAGCATTATCATTATCCCTCTACCATTACTTTACAACAATGAAAAATAAATCATCTCTTCTTTATGGAAAATTCTCTAATTCTAATTCCCTAGTCAGGGATGCTCTCTCCAATGAACGTTCTTTCCTAGCATATTTGAGAACATCGTTAACATTAGTTGTTTCTGCATTCTCAATAACTCAAATCATTCTTCAATTGATAATACAACTTGGAATTGTCACTCTTATAGAAAATAACCCCAGTAGATTTAATGAATTTACATTGGCATTTAATACTTACAAAAATTTCATACGACCTGTATGTCTTCTGTTTTGTTCATTGAGTGTATTTACATTATGTATGGGTTTTAAGCGATTTATTATCAACTTTTATGAGTTAGCCCTTTTTTGTAAATTCAAACCAGGATACATTGGAATGATTCTAGTATTTACTATTGTTTTCATAGCAAATGTTATAATTCTCAAAATATGTATAACTATGGGAATAGATCAAGTGGGATTTACATCATGACATGACATATCAATTGTTTAAAATATTTAATATATATAAATTATGTAAGTGCTAGGTACTAGGTATAGAAAATTTTTTTTCCTCACACTTAACATGATTTTTTGAATTTCTTAATAAAAAAAATCTATAACTCTAAATACTTAATATTAACTTAATTTGATATTTCTTCAAAGAGATCATTTATTTATTATCTTTAATAAGTGCTTCATTTGAACTTTGTTATTGTCTTTGTATTATTATTTTCACTGAGTATATTTCAAATTCAACTATTTACGTTTGTTAAAATATTATATTATTATGTCACGTCTAGAACTTTTTTCACCTGAAGGAATTAGAGTCGATGGTCGTAGGTTCAACGAGCTGCGTTCATTTGATTGTTCAATTAACACACATCCACATGCTGCAGATGGTTCAGCTTATATATCTCAAGGTAACACCAAAGTACTTTGTTTAGTACGTGGACCTTCAGATAATTTACCAGCAAATTCAAATGCTTCATTATCAGCAAATGAACCAATTATTTCAGTATCAATTATTCAACCGCCTTATGCAAAAATGGAAAGAAAATCAATATCTAAAAATGATCGTAGATTAATGGAATTATCAATTATAATTAAAAGAGCTTTACAACAATCAATTGTTAAAAAAAATTACTCAAGAACTTTTATTGAAATTTCAATTACTTTACTTCAATTAGATGGTGGTTTATTACCTGCTTGTATTAATGCTTCAACTTTAGCTTTAATTGATGCTGGTATTGCAATGTATGATTATATAACTGCAGTTAATATAGCTTTATACGATAATTATCCACTTTTAGATACAAATGTTTTAGAAGAAAATGATTTAAGCTTTTTAACTATAGGTATAGTTGGTAATTCAAATAAAATAAAATTATTACTAATGGAAGATAAAATACCTTTAGATAAATTACAAAAATTAATTGATTTAGGCATTATTGGTTGTCATAACTTACGTCAATTAATGGATCAATCAGTTAGAGAAATAGGTGCTGATTTAATATCTAAGAAACAATAATTAATTAATCATAAAAAACGAAAAATTTATAAAATTAAAAATTTAGAATATAAATAATTTTATAAAGAAAAGGACAGGAATAATACCAATTTTAATAATTTATTTATTTTATAATAATTTAATAGTTCGTAAACTGATAACAATCTTGTTTCAAAAGTTAAATAAAGTTAAAAATTTATAATTTGAAAATTGTTTCACACGCTAGTAGTATACTTTTAAGGCATGTTCTTTCACTGTTCGTACAATATACTTCACAGTACTATATATCCATTTTTCATCAACAATAAGTAAATCAGTCTATTGATAAACCTTAGCAGAACGGTAACTTACTAGTATCGTTCGAATTTAACAACCTCACTATCACGTATGGGTCTATTCAATAACGCCAAAAAATAGGTATAATAATTATTGTCCTATTTCTAAATTGATCAGTGTTAAAATGGCTATTATGTAATATATCTTGATTTAAGAGGAAAACTTCATAGCTGCCTGATCCTTCATGGTCTATAAAAACAAACTCATGGAACTTTTTTCAATTTACGTAACAAAGTTTTTCCTCTTTGACCAATTTTTTTCACCTTGACATCTTTAACTGCGTCTTTCAACTTTGACACATTTAATCCATGTGCAACTGTTTCCATTGTATCACTAATACTAAAAGTATTTCGTATATTAGTACTTGAAATCTCACCTTCATCTAATAACCTGAATGCTTCACGTACATGAATACCTAATTTATCATCGTCCATATTTATCTTCATACTATCACCCATATTATAGGAAATCCATTCAGTTATACCAGTATCAACATTGTTAAGTTCATTTCGAATGTCTTTCAAAGTTTCAATATTTTGTTCTGGTTTTGGATTATTAATAAACAATTGAAGTAAATCAACATCTGGTATTTGCTCATATTTTTCAATAATTTTTAAGTCTTTTTGTATATTGTTAACATTATTAATATCATCATTATTATTTAATTGAACACTACTCGTTGTTGTAATAGTAGAGTCTGTACTTTGCGATAAAAATGATGACCTATCAATTGTAGACGACGTACTTTTACCATTAATCTTTTTGGCCGATCCAGTTGAATTGATATCACTTAAATCGGTATCTGAATGATTAACTATATTGGCATTTTTATCATTTTTGATGTTTTCTTGAGATGAATCAAAATCAGTAATGGCAGTAGATTTGCTTAGAACCGACGGATGCATATCACTTCTAACAAAAACGTTTCTCATCGCATCAACTTCATTCTCCAGCTCATGTGCATTAAACATCGAATCTCTATTTTTTGCAAATGATGAAGTTGGTGAACTTATTCCTTCATTGACTGGTATTGGTGGTAATTGATCAGATAAGCCTTTTTCAGCGAATGTTTCAACATTGGGTGTCCCTACTGATTCAGTATCAGTTAAATTTGTGTCAGTTAGATTACCATCACTGTTATCATTAATATTATCATGATTAGTTGGGACATAACCAATTTCATATTCTTTATCATCATTAACTTGAAATGAAAATGCATCATCATTATCAATATCAGTGTCATAAGACATTATACTTTCCGAATATCTTGCATTTGAAACAAATTGGCTATGATTATTTATAATTTTAGAAGTTGTCATTGTTGAAGTCCTAGTTGAATTATTAGTTGAATTACCAAACATAGTTGAATTTATAAAATCACTATCAGATTCAACGGTTCCTTTCATTTCTTCACTTAATGTTTGTAAGGTAGGAGGTTGAAATGCAATTGATGGTTGACGTGGATTTGAAAAAATTCCACTTTCATTGGTTATCCTTGATGCCATACTTGGCTCTCTAGTAATGCCTACATCAGGAACAACTAAATTTTCGTCATCATAAGCTTCACCTTCGTCATCATAAGCTTCACCTTCGTCATCATAAGCTTCACCTTCGTCATCATAAGCTTCACCTTCATCATCATATTCATCATCTTCATCATCTTCTACCTCATCATCATCATCAACATCCTCGCAAACTTCTTCATCAACATTTTCTGTATCTGAATGATCTACATATTCGTTGAAATCTATACCATAATCATCATTTAATTCTTTTGGCGTAGTATTTATAGTTTCACCGTTTTCTGTGTGTTCGACGTGGTCACCGTTAAGATCAACAGTAAACACTGTTTCGGTGTTTTGTCCACCATCTTCATCAATATCGGTATCAGCATCATTATCATCCCCATTATAATTATCCTCATATTCGTCAGTATGTTTATTTTTATTTAATATCGTTTCTGTATTTTCTTCATCTGAAACATGAACATCATCAACTTCTGGCGTATTGCTTACGTTGCAATCTTTATATTCCTCCACATCTGTCCCTATATTATCAATGGCTGGCATCTCAATCTATCAATTGTGTAAAAAAGCTCAAAAGGAAAAATTTTTAAAAAAATTCACAGACTTCTGGAGAAGAAACTTCTTCACCTGCAACAAACAAACCCTCTTTCTCTTTGGCATCTATTGCTCGTTTACCGTTTACTTTACTTTGCTTTTACTTAACTTAGCTTTACCGCTCTTCTTTTTCTTACAATTTATAAATTTTTTTTTCATTTTAATACTTTGTTTTTAATTCTTTCTTCCTGTTGATCCTGTATAAAGAGTGTTTAGATACACCATACATAGTCGACAGTGGTCGACATACAACAGTAATATTGATATCAATTCAGCTGTGTGAACATATTATACTGTGATGATTTAATTCTTTATCCTTATCTACATTACCTGACAGCCAATTTAATTGGTTAAGAAAGAGAAAAAGAATTGCAACTGATTGTATAACATTAATTTACACATGGTTAATTTAACTTAAGAAATGTTACTTACTTATGTATTTTTGTTTCGTTTATTTATTTCTTATTTATTTTTTTACTTTATTCGATTATTCATCACCATCAGGAATTTCATCCTTGAGAACCTGTACAAGTTTAACCCTTATATCTGTAGTTGCATCACCACGTAATATATCACTAACAAACCAGACTTGACAGTCTAATTGAACCATTTCTAGAGCACCTTTTAAAACGCCACATAAAATATTACTATACCATAAATCTCTCCTTGCATTTCCTTTACGATTTTTATTATTATTTGACTCTTCATTTCCATTTCCATTTCCGTTTCCTGATATTGATAAATCTTCTAATCCATTAGTAATTCTATTTTCATTATCATTATTATTTTCATTATCATAATCATATTCAACATCATCAATATCATCAGGTAATTCAACAAAATCTGATAATGGATTTTCTATTAATGTTATTTGAAATGTCCTTCCATCAGGACTCCAAAATGAAATATTTGGTACAATATTTAAAAACATTTTAAATCCTATCTTTGTAATAATTTCACTAGTTTCCTTTAAACTTGTACATCTTTCAAGATTTGATTTACTTAAAAATTCTTCAATTAATCTAACTCCAATATTTCTACCCATATTAAATAATATATCATTTACCTTTTGATAATCGTAACATTCTTCACGACATATTTGTGCAACTATAGATCCATAAGTCAATGTAAATAATTCACTATTTATCTTAACGGTTTGATTTTTCCAAATATCTTCACCAATTTGTTTAGCTTGTTTACTTTGTTTGCTGCTTTGTTTGTTACTTTGTTTGCCGCTCATCTTATAAATAACAATAACAATGAATAGCTCTGCTAAATTTTTGTATTTAATACAATTATATACATAAATGATTATACAATACCAATTCGAAAGAAAATATAAATCTTTTACTAACAATCATTTGATCAACCTGATTTCGTATTAGATTCACTCGACTTCCTCAACCTGCCCGCATTATTTTTTTTTTAGTTACCAGTTACCAGTTACCGAAGCAATTCTTCCTTATAATAATCCACATTGCATCCATTTTCTAAACATTTAACAACAGACAATCGAACACCAGCATTGATATTTGTAGGTCCACGTGAAATAACTGAAATTTGTCTATCCACTTTAATCTCGTTTCTTTTACAAATAGAATATCTTAATTCTTCCTGTAAAAAGGGCTTATCATCAAAGCTTATGGTAATCTGTTCAGCAGTTTCCTTAATTAACCATTTTAAAAATTCAACTTCCACCTTTTTTGCTCATTTATAACAATATAATTACTACAATTTTCCTCTAAATCAAATAATTCGATTTCGGATTGATTAACTCTAAGGTTGATTATTTGCTGCTCCTTCTTCAGTTTTAGTAACAATTTCCCTTTTTATTTCATTATTTAAACTTGAATTGGTAAAATCTCCTAAGGAGATCCTATTTTGATTTATCCTTTCACAATTTTCAAGTAATGCAGTTTTAAATCCTTCAAATCCTCTGTTCTGATATGCTCTATTCAAATTACTAAAAGGATTAACTAAATCTGTTTCATCAATTAATGCTTGCAACAATCTATCCTTTAATCTTTTTCTTAGTGATAAATATTTGGACTTCCAAAACATTTTTAAAATTTATGAAACTTTCAATTTCATTTTTAAATGTCATTAAAATTTCAAAATTTGGTATAACCCAAATTAATGGAATATTTTTATCCTTATAAAAAATTCCATTATTTTTTTTACCACGTAATTTTTGTGATGTATAAATCTGTGCCAAATCCATTGCAATAGAATAAATAACAGAAGATCCAAAACCCCAGCTACTAAAACTGTTTGATTACATTGTTTGAATGGTATATTGTTACCGTAAGATCCTTTAACCAATAAATTTAACATACATTCCCATTAGATTGTTTGGAAATATATTCTCTTAATCTTTTAGTTAAACCTCCTTTAACTCTAATAATAAAAACTAATTGATTATAACTTTTTGCATTAATAGCTGAAACAACAGTGAATGAATGTGATTCTAAAAACATATTTGATTTCAAAAATTCAATCCAACAATGACATCATCGATACGATTTCCACCAACCTGAATGATTAATAACAATTCTAATCGATTCTGGTTTATTAGTTTCCTTATTATAAATTATCATACATTGACCTTCCAATATAAAACGTGATAATATAATCTTACTAAATCTAAATAAATATTCAAATCCCCAAATTAACTATGCAATTCCAAGATATTCAATCTATCCAAGTGTTAAGCAATGATACTATTGAAAATATAATTAATAAAATTCTATGTAAATATTTAAAAATTCACGAACAAGTTTTTTATAAAACAATATTATAATTGTTAATGTTAAGACTAAAAAGCTGCCTTTGCGTATCTCCATTTTAATAATCCCCATCTTTCAATATAATCGCCTTTAGCATTAACAAACATCAAATAAAATATACAATGAATAAGTAATAAAACAAATACTACTCTTGAATTCCATTTGTGAAACAGTTGAAAAGTTCTATATGAAATACCAGTTATACCTGAAAAAATATTATTTCTAGTTGAAAAAGATAAATAATTGGTAATTGAATTGTACCAATGATACCAGTCCTATCAGCAATTGAAATAAATTTTTGACCTTTATTGCAGGTGTAAACAATATTTGGGTGAACAATTTCATAATTTATGCAACATAATATAAGCGTTAAAATTAAGTAACCAACAAAAACTACGGCATGCATTCTAACTGGAACAATGTATAGTGAATTTAAGATATTGTTTTTACAGTTTCTCTTGAATTTGGAACTTCGATAATTTTTATCAGTTCTTAAGTTATGTTCTATCAATCCAATATTCAATCCAGGTTGATGATCTTGATTTAACGACTTTTCACCTAATAGTTGAATTTGTTTATGTTGAGCTTTAATCTTAGCTTTACTATTAAACAATCCCATTGAACTATAGATTATTTCTTTCACTTCCTCATTTACAATTGGAATAGATCTCAAATTGGGTAGAAGCTGATCTGGTTTGAAGAAATAGGAGCACAATTAAACAATTCTTCATCCGATGAAAAGTATCATCTAAAATTGATTAACTGCTTGATTGGTCCAATGATGAAATAATTTATACGGACCTGTTATCTAGAAGGTTAAGACAAAAGCAAAGGAAAATAAATAACATGACATGAACTTTAAAAGAAAGAAAATATGGTTTCATATATCATGATGTCCCCGTTTTGTTTAACTTATTTCCCTTTTTGGAATGCTGAATTTTTAATGTTCCCATTTTCATGTTAAAAAAATATTGTCTAAAAACACGTAAATTAGTTGCCCATAATAATGTTACCTACAACAAATATAACAACAGCTGGTGGTACAATGTATATCCAATATTGTTCAATAAAGGTTTTGTTTTTGGAATATAACCCCCTAGGTTTAACGATTTCTTGAAATTCTTTCATTTTATCATTGAAATCGTCAATATCAACTTCAATTTTGCTTAATTTTTTCTCTTCATCTTTATCCTTATCTTCAATAAAGTCAATTAATTGAGGTTCTATTTGAATGTTAGCTATCTCATCAACGTTACTGGGCTTTAAAGTCAAACGAACTTGTGGATCTATTAATTTAAAAACTTTCCGTAAAGTAATACTAAATTCTCCACTTCCAATAGGATAATAAGATACGCCATTAATATTTAACCCTTCAGAATCTAAACCAATTGCGAGTTCACCAAATAATTGATGATTTTTATTGGAGTTAAATGATTTAAAATAATTAAAACATGTGAATACAGGAGTATTATTATAAGTATCAACTAAAGATAAACACCAACCGCTGTTATCATCATCTTTAAATGCAGTATATTCATACAACTGATATTCGCTTGATATGTTATTTGTATTGGTATATGTATTAAAATTTATGTCTGCTAATATATATCCATGTGTTGCCGAATCTTCTGGTTTATGTATATTCAAGAAGTATTTTCCTAATTCTGCATGACAAACATGGAAAAAGAGCAAAAACTGTATAAGTAGCATAATTCTTGAATGAATTCAATTTTTTTTATCAAACAATTCTAAAAAACTGCTTTATTAAGTCCATTCAATGTAGAATTATACAAAAGCCATAGTCATTAGGAAATGTTTGATAGAGTATGGAAATAAACTTTATCCATTTTACATTTGATCTCGCGATTGAAATTTTGTGATTTCCAAATTAATATGGGGAAATCAGAGTTTCTGGATAATCGTAGGATTTGGTTGTACTATTCATAGCTAAACGATTGATTTGAAAATTAAGGAATATATAAATATACATATAAAGAGAATTCTAAGTTAAATTAAAAGCAATGGGAATAACAGGTAAATAAGCAAAAAGTAAAACAAGCAAGTAGAAAATTAAAAAAAAAATTATAAAATAGATGGTCCAAATATTTCATAATTCACAGTTTTGTTTAAATAACTTTAATAATGATTTTTTTATCATTTAAGAGTAAAGCCTTTTGTAGGCCAGTATCGTTCCTTAACAATATTAAAATACCTTGATTATTTTTATAAGCTAAAGTGAATGTAGATAAACCATGCAATTTTTCTGATATTGCATTATGCAAGGATTCAAATGATAATTTAGACTTTGAGATTTTGATCAAACTACAATCATCCTTGTAAAAAATTTTTACCTTTACATCAGTTGAACGTTTTTCAGAAATAGATTTTATCGTAGAGTTAGAAGAAGTTTTAGAATCAAATGATAACATACTAATTGATTTGTGTAATTTTGGAGCAGATAATGAATAATAATCATTTGAATCAACAACTGAAAGTTCTTTATTTAAACCAATATCTAGTTCAACATCATCAATTAAATTTGAACTATTCATAGGCTTTAATATTTTTAATATTTGATCATCATCTAATTCAACATAATGTTGGAAATCATTATTTTCTGTCTTGCAAAATTTTAAGAAAATTGCATAAATTAAAGAATCTGAAGATTGTTTATTTATTATATTGAAAACATTTTGTAAATATTGATTGATATCAGAAAGATGCATTAGAAAACTATCAAAAAATTTATCATTTGAATAAATGCCATTAAAATAAGAAGGTAATTTTGGGAGTTTTAAATGTATATTTTTTGATTGATTTATAGCAGAATTCAAAGAATTATGCAATTGTGATATATCTTTGTAATATCTAGCTATATGTATTTTTTCAGTTTTCGATTCTAAATCAATTCTATACCAAAACGTTGTTTGAGAGTTTTCTAATGAATGCATCGAATGGACAAATATTGAAAAAAATGGTAAAGAATTAGATATTAGTGATTTATTTGATAAAGTTGTAGTCACAGAAGAAGAATAAAAATCAAGTAAAGAATCAGTAGAATCTAATGAATTTGAAGAAGTTAAAGTTGCTTGTGAAATTTTTGATTTTAAAGTTGGTGAATTAATAGTAGTAGAATGAGTTAATGATTTAGTGGTTGAAATTGGTGTTATAGATCGAGAAGGAATAAAAGACTCAACGATAGAATTAGATTGTTCATTTTTAAGATCTAAAATCTTAACATTATCCTTAGGAACCCAACCTTTTAATCCTGATGACAAAGAATGAACTAAAATCCAACCATTTATAACTTTTGAATCAGCTAATTTAAAGACTTCACCTGAATCACAAGATAACTCGTTTTTATATTCAGCGGTAAAGGGATAAGTACAAACAACCAATGAATTAACTGGAGAAGTATTGATATTATTAAACTCTCCTGAAGAAATCGGCCGGGTCTTTTTCATATTGTGAACCTCGTTGTTTTCACTTTTCAATTTACCATTTTCATCTTTTGAAAGTGGAAACTGAGTTGCTGGAGATATGTCTCTAACTTTAGGAATGTGTTGGATATTGAACGGTCCTGATATTGTAAAGGGTTGTGTCATTTGTTATATGTACTTGCAAGAGACAGAGGAAAAAAGTTAAAATCAAAAGAAACAGAATAAAAGAAAATATATATGATTTGTGAAATGGAATACAATATAACGACTTATCTCCACTCATCTCATCTTATAACATTACACATTGATTATATTAATATAATGAAAACAATTATTTAAAAAAATTTGCATGAAAAAAACAACAACAACAATAAACAATAAACAAATGAATAAAAAACGGTGACCCATAAATAATTATTCCTCGATTAGTGCAGGAAAAAACCCAAAACAGTAAACGAAACAAAATTAATCGTATGAATATATTATAATAGTACTATTACACCAGTAACTACATAATTACACACGCTCAAATGCAAATGCTAAATAAAACGAACATGCTTCCCTTTCATCGCCAGAAACACCATAAGATCCATCCTCTTGTCTTAAGGATTGAATTAATGGACCGGGCAATTGGTGGAAGTACTGTGACATCTCTTTATTAAACATATCAAAAAAATTCTTTTTGTATCGAAGTTCCAATCCATGATCTTCACACATACTACGGAATTTCTCAAAAGGAACAACATATTCAGGAACATCTTCAACGGCATCTTTTAAAAAATAATTGTAAACGTTTCCAAAAGGATGAATAAATGCATTATTTTCTTTATCATAACAAGTTAAATCAGGGAACGTAACTGAATATAGTGAATTACCCCATCTTGTTTCACCTTCTTTTAACTTCTTCAATTTCCATTTAATAAAATCACTACTAGGAATTGTACCCATAAACATACCTCCAACTTTTAAACTTTTACTAACATTAGTTAACATACTTTCAACACTTTCTTCATTACTAAATGCATAATGCATACAAAATTGCATACTAACATTATCAAATTGTAAATATGAAACTTGTTCATGCTTAAAATCTTTTAAAATTGTTGGAATTTCAATCTTATATGCATCTCCAGTTGCGAAAACTGCTTCAAATTTATATCTTCCATTACGATATCTCTTAATTGCTTCACGTATACTCTCATCACTTAAATCAATTCCTACATATTGTCTTGTATTAATCATACCCCATTTAGCTAAATCTCCACCTTTACCACATCCTAAATCTAATATACTTCCATTTGGTTTACCATATTTATTAATCAAAATGTATTTAATACAATTATTAAAAGATCTTAATCTATAAATTGGTGATTCTGTACGTTTATTTTGCCTTGAATTAAATGTTTGTGTATTATAAAAATCACGAACAATTTCATCTTTACCTTCTGACTTTAAATCTTTCAGATATTTGATCTTAACATTAATATCTTCACTGGCCATCGGTTCATTAACAATATTATCATTATTGTTAATATTATTATTAAAATCTTGTATTTTCTTTTCAGTTATTGGTTTTTCAACTGCACGTTGAATAGATTGTTGTTGTTTCTCATATTCTGCATCACTCATCCAAACAGGTTTTTCTTTTAAGATACCAGTTTCTTTTATATTGTTAGTCTTTTGTACACGTCCTTCTAATGAACTCTCTCTGTCTCTACTTCTAGTCCCTCCTTTGTGACTCACAACCCTTCTTTTCTTAAACCTTGTGCCGTCGTCGTAAAAACTCATGCCTTACTGTAATAACTGGAATAATTAGAACGACCTCATAATAAATTATATCAAAAAAAATATATACAAATTCAATCATTTTAATTATAAAGTTCTTTTTTTGTCCACCAGGTGTATAGTGTACTCACTATTAACTATTAACTTCTCACTATTAACTAAGCAATAGTAATATGCCTTATTTTCGCTTCGTCATTTATTTTTCTAATCTGCTTGTCTTTCTTTGTCTTGTTTTCTTTTCCGAGTTGATAATTTCCTCTTGGTTTCTTCTTACACCTAACTTATTGACATTATTTCCAACTTCCATTCTGTATACATAAAACAATAGAAATACAAAATAAAACAAAATAAAACAAATATGTCATCGAGGCGATTCAGAAGAACTCAATTTTCTCAACCGAAATATGCCACTGATTATGATGATCTTGATGCAGATTTAGACTCTTATAGTTCAACAACATCTTCTAAACGTTCAACAAGATCTAGAAATGAAAATTCCAAACAAGATGATATAGGTGAAAATATAGATAATAATGCTGTTGTTGGGGGTACCAATGCAGAAGAGGAAATTGATGAAGTTGAAGAAGTTACAAGGTGTATTTGCGGTAATGATGATTTATATATCCCCAAAAATAATCATGGTGATTTTGATAATGTAGATCCCGGTTTTTTCATTCAATGTGAAACTTGTTCTGTTTGGCAACATGGTTATTGTGTGGGTATTAAAGATGAAGAAAATTCTCCTGAAAAATATTGGTGTGAACAATGTAAGCCTCAAAATCATACATTATTTATTGATAAATATGGTATTCGAAGAAGTAAATATCATCCATCAAATCCTCATACAAATAATAATAATTCCCAAAAAAAGAATGGAAAGAGAAAAAATGGTCGTTTTTCAACTGCTAATGCTGTAAGCAATAAAACTAATGATGATGATTTGGATGAAGAATCCTTAATCGATAAAAAACATAAATTGTCAATTTCATCAACAGGGGCAAATACAGACCCCAATAATAATAACAATCATGATGATGATGATGATGAAAATATTGAATATGATGGTGATGACGATAATCACAAGAGAAAGAATAGAAAAAGATCTTCTTATTACAATTATGAAGAGATGCTTAAAAAGGCATTAGAAGAAAGTGCTAAGGAAAGTGGTGTTGTCCCTGAAGAAATTAATATAAGTTCAAATGAAGGACACGATAGACGAGAATTGCGCCATCAAGTAACAAGAAAGACAAGAACAAGGACGAATAATGATAATTCTCAAAGTGATAGTTTGAATAATAATAATAATAATAATAATAGTAATAGTAATAATGAAAATAACAATAGTGTTGACTTAAATATAGATAATTCTAGCAATATACATGACGATCAGAGTACTAAGGTTAAAGTTGAAAAACCAAATGACAAGCGCAAGATTAGGGATTCTAAAAGGAGCAAATCAAAAAGGAACAGCTCAGGGACAAGTATTTCAAATGATGAACATGAAGAAGATAATGAAGATAAAATTGATGCTTTTAAAACTGCAAAATCTTCCAACCCTTCAGCATATAATTCTACTATGAACCCTTCAAATTCTACATCTGCTACATATCCTTCAACTAAACGAACTCCTAAAAGGGAGAAAAAAGAACCAAAAGCAACTGGGGTCGTCGAGGATAAACCTTTTAGAGCAAATATTCCTAGTGCAAGGATTAGTATGAACGAAATGACCCGTAGGATATTTTCAATCAACGATTTTGTTTCGAACATTCAAATTAATCTGACTAATGAAGAAGAATTCAAAAATAATTTATTTAAAATGGATGATTTAGAATTAACCTCAGAAGTTATTGACTTAAAAAGCAAACTTTTAGGCTGTTATAATCAATCGGTTCAAAGTTTAGATGAATTAACTTCCTTATTAAATACATGGCAAGATGAATATTCTTAAACTTTTAGGCAGTATTATTGCTTTTGTAACTTTTTTTTATTTCTAGTACCTCTCTCTTTTGATTAATCTTATGTTTCTATTGTAAATTATCTTTTTTGTTTAAACAAGAAATTGCTTTTGAATATGTTTCTATAAAATATTATAATTATCTAATTAACCTAAATTTACCAATCATCTCCTACATCTAAAAGATTATTTATAAAGCCCTTATTATTCAATGTTTGAGTACCACCAAGAACAATTTTCA
This sequence comes from Pichia sp. PB3310, assembly GCA_023629255.1. Lineage (NCBI taxonomy): Eukaryota > Fungi > Ascomycota > Pichiomycetes > Pichiales > Pichiaceae > Pichia > Pichia sp. PB3310. The sequence continues at coordinate 38,902 of JAMAJE010000135.1, forward strand.
CACCATCCGTAGTTTTATTTAATTCATTAATAAACCTAGCTTCTTCATAACAAACCCCACCAATAATGAAAATTATAATTTCCCTTGGTGGAACTCTGTTTTCATTACTTTTTGTTCCAACAGTTCCAAAGCTACTATTATTTATTCCCAATTTACCCTTCGTAATCTTATCAAGAATATTTACAATACGTGGTTGATGTTGCATGAAAGCATTGTCTGAAACATTACGATGACCAGATATATTATTAAACAATGCAGCAACATGACTTGCAGCTCCTGATAAAGCCCCAACTTTATTGAAAACATTTCCATCTTCACCTACCATTCTACTTTTTTGACCTGCATATTTTAATATAATCGAAATAAATTTATTAAATTTTGGTTTGTTAAGTTTGTTTAGCAAAACATTTATTTGATTATTTGTGAATGCCTCATATTTAAGTGCATATAATGCCAATAATTTTAGTTTAATTAATTCATCTAAGGGCTTCACATTGCTGCCATTTTCATTTGGTTTATCAAACAGAAATATTTCTAATTCTTTCAAATCTTCATCATGATGTGAGGTTTCTGAATTTGAACACATATTTTGTTCAAATTCACTTGTTTCCCAAATTCTTTGAGAATTGATTTGTTTGTCAATTTCAGATGTTAATAACATATGCTTAGATAAATTTAATGACATTTTCTTATATTCTGGATAATTTTCAAGGAAAAATTTCATATCTTTTATGGATGAAATATTAGAATTAGTCTTTGTTTTTATTTTATAATCATCTACATATTCTTTTAACAAAGTCGATAAATCACCAAAATTCATAAACATCGATTTTTTATAAAATGGGTCTTGATTTTCATTCATTATAACGGTCCGAAGTTCCTCTCCAACATTGCTTAAATGCGATAAATCAACTGTATTATTGGTATTATTAATTTCTAGTAATTCATTAATCATTGATTGGTATGTCCATGGAAATAATAATGGAGTAATTGGATCGTTTTTCCTATCTAAAATAAGTAATAATGGTGTAATATCTTTTCTTGGTTCTAGTTGATCATACAATTGGTTATTTGATGTTATCTCATAATTAAATGCCGTTGCTAATTTGAAAGCCATTTTAGAATTAGTCTCATATTCGATGGTAGGCTTCATATTTAGAGATAATGTCAAGGACTTTAGGCAATCCAAGGAAGATTCCATTGAAGGCTGATCCCATGTTTGAATTTTATTACTTGAAAAGGGATTTAATATATTAGTTGCCGTATATAATGATTTATTAATGACATAATAATCTTGAAATACTTCGAAAACTTTAGTAATAATTTCCAAATCATCCGACTCAGCCAATCTCTCTAATCTTGACTTTGTAATAATATTATTAAAGTATATTTCATAACTTGCATATCTTGGATTTTCAAGCTCTTGAGATAATTTGGTAATTGTTGAATCATCTGGCTTCAAAAAACAAATACATTTTAAATTTCTGAGCTTATCTCTATTTTCATTCTCTAGTCTATCAACCAAATAGACTTCTTTCTTTAAAAGATCACTCTGTGTCGAAACTAAAGAAATAATAGGTGCCGTATTGTGATCAAGAATTAATACTCTAATTGTTTTATCTTCCTCATTGTTAGAAGAAAGTATTCTATCAATATAATTCTTTGCAACTTTGTACAAATCCATGTGTTGTGCTGTTGTCATAATATCAATTGCACTTTGTGTTGTAATTTTATCACGTAAACAAATCAAACTGAATCCAAACATAAAGGAAATAAGATAGGAAAACCAGCAATAGTGCCATCCATCCAATCAATGTTCGCTGGTTATTAACATTAAACTCAAATATGTCACCTTTATTTTCAAGGAATTGCCTTCATTGTGTTCTTTTGATTCTGAGACTAGCTATATTTAAAGTATAATGCCATTATCTGGGAGAGAAAGTTCTTTAGGGAATACAGGAAATACACTTACTAAACGTAAACACGCAAAACAGTTCACAGTTAATGGACTCAAAAAAACTGCTAGAATTTCATCATACAGCAATTTGAAAAATACAGCTAAATTAACTAGAATTTCATCAGTAGATTCAATTGGGAATTCTGCTAATAGTGATTCAGAGCGTCCAAACTTTCAACGTACTAGATCTAACATTGAAAATTTGAAATCCACATCTAATAACGATAGCAACAATTCAATAGATCAATCTGAAAATATACTCAGGTCTAGTAGCATGACAAATTTGAAAACGAAGAGGTTGGAGATGTCTGCTCTTGGGGCAAATGATTCCAAAGAAAAACTTGTTCCTAAATCAGTAACGAAGATTGATTCAAAGAATGAAATTTTAGCTCTAAACGATAATCCAGCTACAGATGTTGATACAGATATTGAAGTTCAGTCTTTAGAAGAAGATAAAAAGGAAAATGAAGGAGAAAATCGAAAAGATTATGCTAAGGACGATCTAAAAGATGATGAAAGAAATGATGAGAAAGATGGAATATTGACAGACAAAATACGAAATAGCTTAAATGAGTTGACTGTGAATGATAAGACAAATGAAACCGCTGAACCACCAAGAAACGACCAAACGATTGGATTGGATGCCCAACAACCGTTTGTTGTAAAAGAAAATCATAATGTCACATTTGATGTACCTGATAATTCACTGAAGATGTATAAGATGCAAAGTGTATTATCCGAATCAACTGGTCAAGAACGCCGATTATCAGATTTAACAGCTTCTAAGCATTTATCACAGCACAATAATATATTGACGGAAAATCAAGTTCCCCTTTTGCCAATGACTAATTCTAATAATCAGCTGAAAGATGGTCAAAATGGCTCGAAAGATTATAGCACTGATGAAGAAATATCATCGAGTTCCCAAAGTTCAGAATTATCCTCACAAACAAATCATGACTCTCTAATCTTTCAACAATCAGGACTCACATTGTACAACATGACAGCGCAACCTTCAACAAAGAGCCTTGCAATGACAAATACTAGTAAATTAAACATGAATAGAACTGTCTCTCAACAATCCTTGCAACGTCAGGAATCATATTTATCTTTCAAAGCTTCTGAAAAATTTAAAAACCAAACCCAACTATCGGCTTTAAATTCTAATAGTAATCATATCTCTTCAGGTAATAATAATGCTGATTATAAGAAAACTACCAATCAATTTAATAATAATGCAAATCAATCCCAAAGTAGCAACAACCAGCTATTCAATAAATTAGAGAAACCCACTATGAAAAATAAAATTCAGCAAAAACAATCTCCATCGGTACCGCAAACTTCTTTACTTTCGCAGCAAGCAAAATCACAAGAATCAAACGCTAAAGATGTTACACAATCAGAAATATTAAATATTGATTTATCGTCATATTTATCGACCCAAGAGCCTGATATTGAAACACGTACTCAGCAAAAACTCTGGCTTCAAAGGGAAAATGTTGCAACTTTGAATGACTTTGAAGAAGGACTGGCTCAGACATCTTCTCATATCATCAATCAAACAAGTCGTTTTAGATATGAACAATTATCCAGAGAGTTTTTACATATTAGACGTTACTTAAATCCAGTACGAGAATCCCTCCAAAGAGTCCAACAGACAAGTGATAGAAAGAAGAGACTTAGTATTGATGCAAGAAATAACGAACTGATAAATGCGACAGCTGCGAAATCGGCTGTGCCTGCATCTTTAAAGACCAATTTTCCAATGTCTAGTTCAATATCTAAAAGCTTAGGTTTATCTCTTAAAGATTCAAAGATTCCGGATGAACAGTTTAGTGTTGATATTGAAAGCTATAATGAAATAATATCATCAATGTGGAAACAGAGTTGTTTTGAATTTACTGAACAAAAAACAACCAAGTCTCAATCTTCAAGTTTGTCATCCGCAAATATACAAAAAGATCCAGCATTATCAGCAAGATATGGCTACCAGCCAACCACCAATGGTAACATCGTTAAGCAATACACAAGAGGAAACCATACCATGTTTGGTCAAAATACTAGTAAACCAAATAATGGTCCTCTTCATGGTGGAATCAGCCATTTTGCAAACGTGAATGGAATGTCTCCACAACATCAACCTACTACTCGTGCTCAGCAACAACAAGAACAACAGAGACAAAAAATTAGACAATATCAGTATCAACAGCAGCAGCAACAGGAACAGCAGCAACAGCAGCAACAACAACAACAACAGCAACAACAACAACAGCAAAAACAACTGCAACAACTTCAGCAATACAATCAGTACAACGCATGAAATTCATTCTTATTCATGGTTTTTTTCTGTGTAACCATGAGTTCTTTTGTTTTATTTAATTACGTGTATAAGTTCTTTATTATTCTACAGTGTACAAACTATTAATTTTAGTATACAGATATACTTTCAAGTATCAACTTCTTCATTATTCACCTTTTTTAAGGTTACCTCAGTTGGTACTTTAAATCCATTGATTTGGCCTTCCAAATAAAGTTTAAATAAAACACTCTCTAATCTTCCAGACTTCTTTAACTCCAGATATTCTTTGTACAATAATAATGCATTTACCGCATCTTCAATTGAATCATGGTTCCCCTTTTGAACTTCTTTATCTAAAACATAATGTGCCAAAAATTTTAAACCTAATTTACGTTTTTCTTTCTTTAAATAAAAACATAAACCAGTATCACGAACTTGTGATGATGGAACAAAAATATTAATCATTCTAAAATCTCCAGCCAACCAATGCCCAACAAAAACACAACCCAAATTTAGTAGAAGCCAAATTCTTCTATATGCGGTTTGTAAAGTCACTAAGCTTTTATCAGAAATACCAGGTATCAAATCACCATGCACAATACCAGAAAATGCAGTTTTATAATCATGGATTGTTTCTGAAGTAGCGATATAATCATCAATAAAACACTCACCCTCTTTTGATCCTTCACCTCTTACAACAGATATTCTAGCTAATAAGAGTTTAGGTGGTCTAACTAAAGTTTTAGAACCATCACCACCAAATTCATACTCAGCCGGTGATAATTCTATGAATTCAGCATCTAATGCAACCAAAGTCCCTGGGTTAATAACTTCATCTTTTTCAAAAAGTTTATAATCAATTGTTTTGTTTTCCCTAGTACCTTCAATAAATTGATCTCGATATAAAAGAGATGTGTTCAAATTATTCATATAAATCTTAGGTTTAAATTCGTTACCAATACCCACTTCTTTATAAATAATAACAACCGGTTTTTTCCACCATGGAGATACATCCAATACATCTTGTTCTGAAACTTCTCTAACCATAAAATCATTGAATAAATACCATTTCCCAGGTTCATTTATATCAGTTCTGATTTTAGAATAAGTAATCAAATGACTTTCATTTTGTCTATTTGTAATCTGTGCTGTATAACCAACAAGTTCAAATTTCCTTAAATTAGAAGCAACACCTCCAATAACATTTGTCCTTAAAACTGGTGTATTCAATGGAGATTGGGCAAAATAAAATTCAGGAACTAACCAACCCTTTAAATATCTAATTTCATTCATTTGCTGATTATTTAAATCTAAATTTAAAATAACCACAGGTGACAAATTGTTTATCACAAGTGAAGCATTAACAGGATGTTGATATTTACAGTTATCACATACAATTTGTTGTTGTATATGTTTATTCATAGATGCTTCCATATAATTTAAGATAGTAACACTTGTAGGGATCAAGGGTGGTGACGGTAAGCAATTAATATCAATTGAGTAATACATAGCTACTCTTTTATGAGTGAGAGAACAAAAATTTGAATATATAGTTGTTTCAGTCAAAACTCCACAAATTCCAGTTAAATTTTTAGGTGTGTCAGTTTTGTATAATTTACATTCATCTTGAGATAATGCTTCTAATAAAAATCTATTAAATGTTTGAATAAGCCTCCTTTGTTTATAATCATCTCTAGAAATATTGCTTTCTTTGGTTAAACCTAATTTTTGTGCCTCTTTAATAGATGAAAAAACAATTTGAAAGTTAGATGCTGCACAATGTCTTCCTTCTGATTTACACATCATATCATATAAATAACCTAATTCAACCAACAAATTTGATTCAACTGTTGCATCTTCAGCTAAAGATAATAAAGTATAATTAAACATTGGAGCAACATATCTATATAATTGCAATATAGGATTTAAAAACGAATTTCCAGAATTAATTTCAAGACCTGAATATTTGGTTTTATTATAATAATCAAAATCAAAATCATCAACACCAAATTTACTATATGAAATTGTAAGTTGTTTATATGCATTTGGAACATCACCTCTAATTGATTCTAATTCAAATAGATCAGATTGATTCAATTGCTTATTTACAGAATCCTTCGAGCTTGTAGAATTAGATAGTTCGAATAAACTATCATTATCATCAAATCCTTCTCTTTCACTAATAAATTTAGGAACGATCATACCAGTATTTGAATGGTTTGAAATATTAAAATACTTTTGGGCAATATTCCTAGGTCCAAATTTATCTTTATTATAACGGGCAATTAAAATACCATTAATCAATTCAGAACTACGTAAAATTTCAGGATCAATATGATTTGGTAGATTTCCAACTTCGAATTTCATGTTACCAGGCCAAGCAGATAATAATGGTGTACGAAAGGGTGGGAGTTTTATTAAACAGAATGGTGAATTTTTAGTATTTAATTGATTTTTTTCAGGGATTATTTCTTCAATTGGAGTAGGAAATGTTAAAGGTGCATTATATAATGCAAATTCCGTTGTAGCATCAGGGGAAGATCTTGACCATAAATGTAAATTATTAAGAGCATCTACAAATGCTAAAAATGAGCCTGAACTTGCCAAATCAAATGCTGTTACATAAGTTGTAATATCAGCTTGATAAATATTCAGTTTTGTTGGCGTTTTAACGTCTAAAAAGTTCATATGACCCATACTTGATGAAATTAAAATGACATTGGGTATTATTGGATGATGAAAAACCTTTGAAGCACCGGCTGGGAAAGGTATTGGTGTTATAGCGGTAAATATTTTCAAATCAAATGAATTTACAAAAGTATCTGGAATAAATTGTCCCCTTTTTAACGAATAACCAGTTGTTAATAAATTATTATCTTTTATAGAAATATGTGATAACCCTGATGAATGACATTTAAAAGATTGAAGAATATTATTAGTCCTTGGATCTAAAATATCAACATAACCATCAGACCTACCAATTATAATATACTTTAAATTTGTTTCCATCATAACAACTGTATGTGGATAATGAAATGAACCTGAAATACAATGATTAACGGTATCAATTTTAAATATTCTTGATTGTGTTGCCTCTGAATCTCCAGCAACAAGTAGTTCTGTCTGAGTATTTGAAGTATAAGACATTGCATTTAATCCTTTAAGCATATCTGATTGAAGATTAAATAATGTAACACCTTCAATTGAACCTAATCTAATGGAATCAAAAGATAATGATAATACTCCTCTTTTGTGATTTAGGATTTTTAAAATTGGACCATTATGTGCCTTAACAGATGTATATAATTGTAATTTGGGTCCATTGTAAGAGGATAGAAAACCCGCTGAAGTTCCTACCCATAATAATGAATGCGAATCATCAAACTTAATACATGATACCAGAACTTGTTGCTCAGTGGCTGGTATTATATTATTTTTGGGATATCGTACTACTGGAATTGTACTTAACTGCACGATTTATGAATTAATACCAATATTTAATCAGTTTCCTGTTAGTAACTTGTGATAAAAAGAAAAAAACAAAAAATTCACAAAATTGATGTTTTATTTACCCAAAACTGGTAAAATAAATAAACCAACATACCAAAGTCCAATGTTCCATGTCTGTCTGTTTACCTAACTGATGATTTTCAATGAATGATGCTATAGTACCAATTAAAAATCGATATTTTATTTACTGATTAGTGTAAACAGTATTCATTCAATGCCTCGTTAAAACGTAATCTTCTTACTAAAACAAAAAATATATTAAATTAAAAAAAAAAAATCAATGTGGTCGATCGACGTGTCTGCCATGATTAATTAGTGTGTCATTAACGATACAGGTGCGTATTTTTCTCTTCATGAATTTTATTCAATTATTACCAGAAGGGTATATATTAAACTAATCCTTAATGTCATGTCTCATCAAAAATCATTAATTTAACCACCTTATTCAACAACTTTTGTTTACCAAAGTAAAAAAAAAAAATAGACAGAACACATGTTTTTTAACAATTTTAGATTAGGTCTTCAAAGAATGGGCCAAGCTGCACAAGTTGCAAAACAAGTTTGTACACATGAACATGCACATTCCAATATCCATATCCAACCATCATTTTTAACCACAATGACTAGAACTTACAAGATTAGAACTGCTGTAAAGAAATTTTGCTCACATTGTTACATTGCAAGAAGAAAAGGAAGAGTTTATGTTCTTTGTAAGGCTAATGCAAAACATAAGCAAAAGCAAGCCTAAATATTATATCATTTCATCAAGACATACCTCACATCTAATAGAACTTCATTCTCCTGTTTATAGATTTAAATTTAGTTCTAAATTTATATTATATTAAAATTTTTTATTCTATATATTTACATGTATATTATGACATTAACATTTTTGTTCTTCAGCTAAAAATCTTTATATTCTACACCATTAATTTTTAGATTTTCCAAATTGAAAATCCGGCACCACCAATCAATGCATAAGTTTCATTAGTTTCAAATCTAGTAATTTCAGAACACCCAGTATCTGCAATAGTAGTATACTTGTCTTCAATAACCTTTAATTCATCTTCAAAGTTCCACACTTTAACGCTTTGATCAACAGCACCAACTAATACAGTGTTTTCATTGATAACGCTAATCGTGGTTATTGTAGATGATGCAGCAGATGGGTTGAAAAATTCAGTTAGAATGATTAGATCGTCACTTTCCTTTCTTTCAATCTTACTAACGATCAACGCATTATCATCACCACCAGTAATTAATTTCACAATATTAGGGGTTATCTGAACCATTTCTAAAGCTTTTATAGATGATTGGTGTAATTGTTGATTAACAATTAATTTATCTAACTTACTTCTCGATTCCTCAATATTATCGACCAATTTCCTTAATTTTATTTTGGCGTTAACATGAGCTATTATATCAAAACTCTTATTAATATCATTATTGATATCATAGATAGTAACATGTCCATTAGTAGATCCAATTAAAATGTGTAGTTTGTTTGCTAAACATAAAAATTTAACATGGAAAATACAGCATTGTAAATATGAATCATCAATTAAAATTTTAAAATTTTTACTTGAATATTCATAATAAACAACTTTGATAACAGAGTTAGAATAGACTGAAACCAACAAAAATCCAATTGATTCGTCATATTCATTAAAAATTTCAATTGAATCAAAATCCATAATTCTTAAATCTGGATTTTCTTCACTTGGTGGTAATGAAGCATCTAAATTCATACACTTTTTACCGTTACATTCATTGATTTTCCAAATAAATAATTCCTCTCTTGCTGAAGATGACATGATGTATTCATTATTAATAGCATGAATAGATTGTAAACCTGCAACATGTTCTCTATATGTCCAATGCAATTCTAATTCACCATTGTTTTTCAATGTTGAAATTTTTAAGGTAGTATCTTCAGCACCAGTAATAACAATTTTTTCATTAGTATTCTTTGCATCAATAACACAAATATCTCTAACTTCTCGACCATGTAAACCGGTTGATAAAACTTCAGCAGAACTTGGTTCCCCTTTTTGAATAATTTGAACTTCTGATGCACGTGTATAAATAAATCTATATTGTAATACATCATTGGTTTTATTGAACCAATATTTAAAAAACCAACGTCTATGAGGTCCACCACAAATTTCACGCATAACCTCATACTGTTTAGTTTCATTCCAAACAAAAAAACTATCAGACTTAAAACCATATAATAAAATATCACCATTTGGAACTTCTAAAATTCCTTCTAAGAAACCTTTTTGAATTCTACTCGTTTGTAAAAATTCATATTTTAAATCAGAATTTATCTTCATAATATGATATGTACCGTCTCTATTAGTCAAATAGAATATACAATCAGTTGAATTTCTTAATGATTTTAATGATGAAATAGTATCACCTTTAAACAAGTTCTTGTAGATAGTTAATGGTTGATATTCATTATCTATTTTATTGATTTGATAAACAAGTAATGTTGCAAATCGACAACCGACAAGCAAATAACTTTTATTTGAATCATATTCAATAGAACTAACACTTATTTTATCAGCTGGTTTAGTTAAACTAATAGTTGACTTAATATCTAAAGTTTCTGAATCAATTTCTTTATAAAGTAAAGAATCATTTGAGTTGGGTGATTCAAATAGAGCAAAACATAGATTATTATTATATTCATGAACTAAAATATTTCCTAATCTATTGAATGAATCATGAAGAGAAATTTCGTTTTTAATGATTAATTCACAAGCTTCATTGAATTTCATTAAAATAACATCACCAATTTTATTACCCAAAACACAAATTGGTTGATTTTTATACCCTTTCAGGACACAAAATCTTTCAAATCTTGAATCAATAAATAACGGAGTCCAACTATTATAATTTTTTAAAATCATAACTTTTCCTTCAGAGGTAACAGCCAATAAACCAAATCCAAAATCAACATATTCTTTAATTAATTCACCCTTTTTGAATTCATAATTACATTCATGACCAATATCTTTGAGCTCCCATTTATGTCCAAAATATCCTATTCTTTTAGTTTCATTAAGATCTGTAACAACAATTTTACCATCTGCACCACCAGTAAATCCAAGTTTCTTTTCATCATTGACCGTGCAACTCCAAACGTGTCTACCAGTATGATTTAAAATAATTCTTTCTTGTTTTAATTCATTGATATCATTTTTAAAAGTCCATATACGTGCAGTACAATCTTCACTACAACTAAAAATAGTAAAACCATCATCAACAACATTATATACATTCAAACCCCAAATTCGAGATCCATGACCCCAACCATTTGCTAATAATTCACCAGATTCTAAATTCCAAACTTTAATTGATCTATCATCAGAACAACTAACGATATATTTTCCATCAGGTGATGAAATAACGTTAAAAATTGAACCTTCATGTTGAGTTAAATTATATTTAACTTTACATGATTCATAATCCCATATTAATATACCATTCATAACCGTACCTGCTAAAACAGTAATTTTATTAGTTTCTTTGTTTAAATGTAAAGTACCAGAATATAAAATAGATTTCCAACCACAATTTTTCGAGTCAATTAATTTAAAACTATTATCATCATTTAATAAAACAGTATGAACAATATTATGAGAATTTAGAATATGTAATTTATTTTCATTTTCGAATAAACAATGAAAGATCCAGTCTCCAACACCAAAATGTGGTAATTCAATATCTAAATTTTGTAAACTTTCAAGTGTGAATATACTCAATGATCTGCCACCCCAAACTGCAATTTTTGTATATGAATTAATATTTAAAATTTCAATACCATGAATTTTATTTCTATTAAAAATAGTTCTTTCAAATAATTTTTCACCAGTTGTATAATCATGGATAGTTAAAGTTGGCCCATTACCACTTAAGATTAAATTTTCTGATAAAACTTTTAAGGCACAGACGGGTCCCAAATGTTGAACTGGTTGCATTATTCGAATAAATAAAGGAAACAATAAATAAATAAATAAATAATGAAATAAATGATTATATCAAATAAAATAAAATATATATCTTTCTATTTTCAATAATATAAATGAAATTTAATGTTTAATGAAAAATTATATCATCATAAATCATAACTGAAAAATAGAAGAAAAAAAAACTTTCCCGGTATATTTATTTATTGTCATATTATTATATTATTATATTATTATATGAGGAAAAACATAAGCGAATTTTTTTACTACTGCATCAATCTTTCATCATGGTGTAATGGCTTAAAGCTTAAAGATATATATAAGATATAAGATTTATATAGATATAAGATATAAGTCTTGGTGGTGATAATACTTTAATCTAGTTAAAAATTATAACAAATAAGTAAGTTATTTTGTTTGAAAACAATCAGAAGAATATTTATCAAATTATGAGTGGAATACCAAGACGTAATTTAGATTTGGACATACCCTTTGATCAAAGACTGCAACAACAAACGCATAGAACAACAATTGATTACTTTACTCCAGTTGGAAAATATATGATATCTAAAAATGTCTACAATAAAAAACGTCGAAATGTCTTCCCTAGAGGATCTTTAAGACCCGATAAGTCTTACATTACAGATTTACCACCATCATTAATTTCAAATCCTCCAATTGTTGATTTATGTAGTAAATTCATTCATAGTTCAACGAATAAATCAAAACATGCAATTCATGCTATTAAATGGACACCTGATGCAAGAAGAATTTTAGTTTCTTCATATAGCGGTGAATTTACTTTATGGAATGGTTTAACATTTAGTTTTGAATCTATAATGCAAGCACATGATTTACCAATTTTTTCATTAGAATATTCACATAATGGTAAATGGTTACTAAGTGGTGATCAATCAGGTTGTATTAAATTTTGGCAACCAAATTTTAATAATGTTAATATTTTACCAAAAGCACATGAAAATACAGTTGGAGGAATTGTATTTTCACCAAATGATTCAAAATTTGTGAGTTGTTCTGATGATCAAACATTAAAAATTTGGGATTTTACAACATCAAAAGAGGAAAGAATTTTAAAAGGTCATCATTGGGATGTTAAAAGTTGTGATTGGCATTCATCATTAGGATTAATTGTTTCTGGATCAAAAGATAATTTAGTTAAACTTTGGGATCCAAGAGATTCAACATGTATTACAACAATTCATGATTTTAAACATACAGTTAGTGCAACATCATTTCAAAAAAACGGTAGTGAAAGATTATTAGCCGCTTGTTCAAGGGATCATTCAACAAGAGTTTTTGATTTACGTATGTTACGAGCAATTCATATTTTAAAAAGTGAAAAAGAATCTGATTTAACATCATTATCATGGCATCCAATTCATTCAACAATGTTGAGTGTCGGTGGTTATGATGGTTCATTAGCACATTATGATTTAAATAAAACTGCTGATATTGAAACTTTTAATAATAAATCACAAAAATCAAAAGAGGAAGAATTAGAAATGTTACAAAAAATAAATGAATTAAAAGAGAATAGTAATGATGATAAATTAAAGGATGAAATTTCTGAATATATGTTTGCAAATTTTGCAAATAGAGGTGCACCAATAACTTTTAAAGCATTACATTCAATCCCATTTGCACATGATAAAGCAATTTATTCAATTGAATATCATCCATTAGGGCATATGTTATGTACTGCAGGAGCAGATAAATCAATGAGAATTTGGAGTCGTGCAAGACCTGATGATGTTGCTGGATTTAAAGATCATGCACATACCGGTGAGGATACTGTATTTGAAAAGACAACAATTGTTAATGAAAATGATGAGAATAAGATAGATGGAAATTTTGTTGAAAACAACCAAACATTGCCTGGATTTAGTATACCTGGATTTAGTTAATTCAAGAAATAATTTATGTTATAAAGATGATCCTTTGATTAAAAAATCAATATGACTTTTGTGTCTTTCCATCTTTTGATCTTATAAAAATTTTCATTAGGGAAAAAAGCTAAATAATTGACTATTTGCTGTATAAAAAATTTACAAAATAATTAGTTTATAAAGAAGTATAAAAAAATGCATAAAAACCACCAACACAGTTAAAAATAAAAAGGAAGAAACAAAAAGGAAAAAAAAAAACAGATTTATAAAGTAGAAATTTAAAATAAAAAGCAAATTATTATTATTATCACATCTAGAAATGAAGGAAAACATAATGTGAAGGAAATATCGTTATTATTTTTTTTTAAAAAAAAGTTCGTAAAATTAAGGAAAAGCATAAAAAAATGACATTAAAATTTTATTTTTGTTATTATTTGTATGATAACTAAATTATTTTGCAATTTCCATTGATGATTAAAATCAGGAAATGATAATAAGGTATTATTATTATTATTATTGAATTTATTGATGAAATTCAATTCTTGAAGAAGATAAAACTTTTGGAAATGTAATTCTATCATGATTTTGTTCCATTTTAATAACAGAATTTATTTCATTTGAAGAAACTTTTTGAACATCAAGTACTTCTTGAGCGGATACAGGTTTTGAAAAACTTGTTTTAATTGGATGATAATGACCCTCAGTATAAAATGAATCAACATTTGTAAGATAATCTTTTGCGTAGTTTGTTCTATAAGTAATTAAGAATTGATATAATAAATTTAAAGCTAAACTTTTAAATGATAAACTTTGATGTCTATAATTATTATGATGATTTAAACCACAATCATAATAAATTGTATCACCGACATTATCAATACCAAAATATTTAACATTTAAAATTTTAATTTCATCAATTGTAACTTTTTCATAAAATTTTTCATATTTTTCAATCCTTTCAAGAAAATCATTAATTGCAACATCATGATTCATCATAATATAATCTTTATTTTTTGCCTTTTGTTCAATATTATAACGTCTTAAAGCTCTATTTGAACATTTAATTTCAAAAATTAAAGGATTTATTTTAATATTTGAATCAATTGAAATTTTTTTAATAAAATCGAAAATAAATTTTCTTCTATTATATGTTGTATTAGTTGCATCTAAAATTCCGATATCAATTTTATTATTAATTAAATCATTTGTTAAATTTGTTAAAGCTTTTAAAGCATAAAAATCTCTTAATTTTTGTGAAGAATTTAAATCATTAAAATTAAATTTATGATGATCATCTAATTCATGAGATCTTCTAATATCACCTGCATTATAGGAATTAATTTTTAATTGATTATTAGTTTTAATTGAAACATAATTTTGAAAATCATGAACCATTGTTGATTTACCACAAGCGGGTAAACCAATTAAAACAAATGCCCATTTTTCTTTTATATTATTATTATTGATTGTATTGTTATTGTTATTTTGATTAGTATGGGTATCATTATTATCATTTATTGTCGAAAACCCACAATCATCATTTGAATTTACTGTTTTTAACATAATTGAATCAATTGATCTATTATTCAGAGTATCATCATGAGTATCATTAACATCATTAATATCATTAATATTATTAACATCATTAATATCATCATCATAATCATCATCAATATCAGTATCAGATTCATTAATTGGAAAATGAAAACTTGGTTTTTTATTTAAATTATTATAATTGATATTATTATTATTATTAATATTATTATTAAATATTATATCTTCATCAATATCTAAATCAATTATTTTAAGTAAATCACCACATTCATTTTCAATTAAATTTGGAGAATATTC